>KN726316.1:27068-38055 GCA_000816745.1 Ancylostoma duodenale
GGTTGGTAGAGAAAGTAGTAGGTTCGGTCGACTCGGCCGACGGCGTCGACAGGTGGGAGGAGGGGGGGGGGGGGTTCATTCCTGTAATTCCTCGTCTAGCCGATGAGAATGCCCGTTATAGCATCCTCACCAGCCGGCATTCCGAGCTTCCCTGCAAACATCCATTCTGCACCCAAGTACCAATCGACGCGCAATCGTGAGCTGAACGCGCTGATACCGTCAGCCTCCGGAAAAGGACTCCAATGAATCCTGAAAAACGCGCTCCAAATTCGAAAGTTGTTTAATTTTGGAGAAGAATTTCGGCCTTGTTTTGGGAGGAATCAGGGAAGGTTGCGGACTGTTGGAAAGAGCAAATCTTCTTCTATTGTCTAGGTGCCTCGCATCTGAGAAAGGTTCAATAGTGCGCCCGTGACAGGGTGCAGCGCGGACCCTACTTGTGCAATTTTTTCAGAAATTTGGCACCCAATTCTGAGCTTGTCACACAATGTATGGAAATAGTATACTTTTCTTAGAAAGCCAGTAAATTGTGCTCACTCGTCCACACATCAGACTTCTGTGGTGGGGTTCCAAATTTTCCTGAAACTAGGCGTTAAAATTTTAAAAAATTTATTTTTTCTCGGGTCGATTCTCATTCATGCTTTCGTTTCTGCTCGACTCTTCGAACATTTTTCAGTAGTGCTGTTACTTTATCATCACTAGTTGACCGCGCTTCCTCAAGATTCCTGCAGTTTTCCAGTGCTTCCTCCCAAGGTCGACCAAAAAGTGAGGGTTGGGTGAGACTCATTCTTAGGGTATTCCGCCTATGACAGTCTACTCATTCTACTTTCTCTCACGTCATTATTAACATGATGATGAACTATATTGTCGCCTGAGGAAGGTTTTAGTGCATCGAAAGTGGACGGCGTGCTAAATATATGGCATGAGTTTGACGTCTGTTGACTGTGCACCAACGTCCCATACATATATGTCAAAACTCAGCTTAACCTCGCGTTTAACTTTTTATCAGCTGGTTACTGGTTGAAAAAAGACAGTTCAGTGATAAACTTATCATAGAAAATGCCCTAGCACCGCTTAAATGTATTTTTCAGATATCATCTCTTCGCAACGACTCAGCCTTTGAAATCCATGATTTTATTGGAGCCCTATAGAAACTCATAGATGGTCTAGTCAGTTTTAGTTCTGTTATTATCGATATATTTCTTGCACTGATTTCTCGAGTGCCTTATCTTGCGTTTTACATACTTTGTACAATCAGCTGCTGGTTATGAAACCTAGTTTTTGAACCTCTTTTCTCTACGTTTGGTCAGTGGCGTCATTGTCTGCTTTCCATTGAAGCCTTGTGTGGTCTTAAAATGCGTATTCTTTTATCCATTTCACAGTATTTCTTTTAAAATGCCTAGATTATGTTCTTCTTTGAATGAATTGGTAGGACTGGTGCCTTGCTTGTTTTAATGATATTACCAGAAGGAGTTGCCCATTGAGTTTCTAAAATTTTCTTTTCTGAATAACCAATGAAGCTCGGTCTGAGATTGAACTAGGGTAGTCCAGCCACAAAACTGTATGTGTGTTGAATGAGCTAGGATATCCGTAAGCAAATTTCAAAGCTGATTTTGCACCTGATGATTACTCAACGGGTGACCTTTACCTCATGATTTTTTATGATTCGAATTCCTCTTGAAATTGTTTGAGCAGACCTTACTAGGTCTTGCTTTGTCTAGTCGATGCTGCTCTTATCCATTTTGATACTGGCTCATTCGTCATTCGCATTCATCCGTTGGCTGCCAGGATTTCCCTTGACTAACCCTAGTTTGTGGTATCTTGTTCTCTTTATCTCATTTTTACTAATCATTCACATTTCGCCACTTACTTCGCTTCCTTGCTCACCATTGTATGCATTTTGCCCAAATTGCCTGTTTTACCTGCTTTCTCATTTTAGCTGCAACAGTCTCTAGTCTCCATACTTGAGTTCTACTTCGCTTGTAATTCGTCTTGCATGCTTTTTGAAGTCAATTGTACGTGAGTGTGATATTTTGAAATGAACTGCTATAATTTGCTGTCGATATATTGGATACTAATGTCACGTTATTCTCATTTTTTTTACTGAAGTTGTTTTAAAAGACTGTAAACGACTAGAGAGGTGTCGAAGACGTCAATCCCCCTTATAAGCTGCATAGTTGAGCCATATCTTTGTTTCGTATCACTTCCAGTGTCTTTTCTGCCTTGAAGAAAATTCACTTCGTGCGATTGACTCGTGGAAGGTTGGCGCTACAGTCCACGCGCAGTATAGCACTCTGCGTCGACTATGACACCGGGCCCTCTTGATTGTGGGCGGGGCGTCGCTGCTGCCGCCAGTGTTGGTGATGAGCGATCGTCACTGTTGGCGATTATGATATCTGTGCCTATCGATTGAAGACTGATGACTGTCGCGGTTGTTGGCGATCCACCGTCGCCAACATTTGCGATCGCCACCGACGGTGACGCAAGCTGCTATACATCCCGTGGACTATAGCGCCGGTCGAAGCTGAGGCGTTCACATTGATCCAACAAATGTTTTCAGCCGTAAGGCTAGACCTACCTTCACATTGCCTCGGGAGGGCTGACCGAATTCAGACTCTTGTTACTCCGTATGATGAGCGACGTTTCTATAGCACTGCGCCATACTTGGCTGTAGTTTTCGACCGATGAAATATGCAATAATCTGAGTTAGAATATTCTCTGGGAATACGCTGAGTTTACACCACTACTCTGTTTATCTGAGCAATCAGAATTTCGAAACTTCAGCATTTGTGCAACCTGAACAATTCAATCGAGTGCTTCAGCATTTCGGATAGGCTCTGAAATGCGGCCCTAGATCATGGCAAAGTCACCTGAAACGTAAAACCCTAGATCAGTGTAATGTATGTATGTAAATCTATATATTTCTGTTCTATACTTAGAGCACCTAAAGTGCATCGAATAAATAAATAAATAAATAAATCAGCATAGAATCTGTGTTGCCGAGAACGATGCTGTACGTGCACCTCAACTTTTAAGGCTACTCGTCGCCGAGCAGGGGCGGAATGCTTGGTACTGGAGATGACCCGATCGATGACTGGTACAAACTGCAGTTGGTTAGGCCCACATCAAATGTTTTGTTCGTAATTTGGAAACATTTCATCTATATCGTTCAAATTAGCCTATGGAGTAGGTCCAAAATATAGTAGTAACTCAGAATCAATAATTGGGACTCTGCCTTTAAAGGGTGTTCTCGTGGAAGTGATTGACATTGACGTCGTAATCTTGTTACCGGTTCTGGCACTCGAGATGTGAATTCTCACCAGAGGTGTGTTTTAAAAAATATCATATGTTTCTGTTATTAGTAGTCATTCATTCACTCTCTTGTTTTCCTAGGAATATGAGGGACTTTCGAAGTCTTTTTGCGAACTACTGATGAAAGGGTCCAAGACCCAGGGGCGCCAAGGAGACCACACTTCTGGTATACGTAGTTCAAGACCCGAAACCGGTGTGTGAAAAACCAAACAACATTCTAGCTCCCCTGCATTCTTCTCAGAGCTCTCATTTCTTTCACTTTATCTTTAAGCAGCATCGTTTTGTTCTACATCCATTAATAACTTTTGTCTCTTTCAATATGTATTTTCTCCACTGTCTTCCACTTTTCCACTCTACACAGCTTTTTAGGGTATAGTGTTGAGTTTCCAAACTATTTTTTCTCCTCAAAAAGGTTTTACTGTTCTACTCGATTTTACTTTCGCAGGACGATGAGGCCATATTACACAGAGCTATCTGTAAGGCCTTATCGTTCAGCCCAAGTAGCGACTAAAGTTATGGAAGACTCGAGTACAGCGACCCGTTGTATGTACTAATGCGCAGACCAGTGCCACGTCGCAGATGGTGCGATGCGTGCGAGCGGGCCCATGCCGCTGAAGTCTTCTGTGGTTAGAAGTTCGAAGATCAACGGTGCAAACATTTCCGTACAAGGTCCTAGGTCTGCAGTCGGTACGAAAGCTTTCCCTGTTTGAGACATACCTACTCAATACCCAGCAGCTATAGTTTATCATGTATTGTAATACATCGATGACATCTATGACAAAGATATTTATTTGAAATGCACTTTATGACGCAATCTATGAACACGACTTATAAACCCATTTGGAAATAACACAATAAATAAAAACAAATATCTCACAGTATGAGTGTGTTTTCAACAGACCTCGTCTCTTATAGCAGTATTTCTAAGAGAATATCAAGAGACCAAAGGCATGCAAATTTCCAAAGTAAACCTATTATGAAGTATAATGCCTGACAAATGCTGCACTTTTACCCAGCAATGGATATGCTTTACATGAATGTAACATAGCTCAATTTGACGATACATGGCACAACAAACAACATAGCTCAATCCATCAAAATTCACATATCATTATATCACATCATTATATTATGCTCTAGATTAACCGCTCATCTTTGGACATATGAGACATTGGCATTGAAAATGCAGTGGATAAGGCGTGCTCCTCCCTTGCAGGGTTGTATTTTCCGTGTAATTTTCGTGACTGCTTCACGTATCGTAAAACAAACAGGGTTGTGGCCAGGAGCAACAAGCCCAAAACTAAAAATTGAGTTCCACGATTATTCAGTTTTTTTTTCATGATTAACAAGACAAAATAACAACTAACCGATCACAGCAACAATGGCGACCACCCAGCTGACAGCGGAACTCTTCTGCCCTCCAACATCGGCGACAGCCGTTTTTGTCACGTTGGCTGTTAATACATCGTACTCCTCCTTTCCTGTGAAGGTTATCGGCGTCGAAGTCCCGAAACTTCGTGTTCTCATCGTCGTCATCTCCATGTCCTCGACAGAAGAGTGCTCTGTAGAGGTGGTCCAGAAGGGAGTTGTTGTTTGAGGCACTGTGGTTGACGGATATGTTGGAGGCTGCAAGCAAACATTGTTCACGAAGATACTTCGCTTCGTGTTTTAGGAACTCGGAATAATTGAGGAGGCAAATTCTTTTAAACCAGTAGAACCATCACAGCATCAGAATATTCAGATACTTGAACATTACTCATTAATAGACTGTACTACTTACTCGAATCTTGAAACAAATAAGTATTTGAACAAGAGTATCTCCTGAGATTGAATGCTTTGGCCAGAAAAGGTTATTTTGTAGAGAGAATGTGCACCAAGATGTCCAATTAAGTAATAGATACCAATGGCGGACGCAGGAGCCCCCCCCCCCCCCCCCCCCGACCAAGAATGAGTCGCCTAATTTCTGAAATTACTTTATAAAACAGATGAAAAATTCGTATAAGTTTATTTCTTGTTTAATTTCATTACTGTTTTTCAAATATCTACTATTGTTAGATGTTGAAATTAATAACGTTCGTATTTTTATACTTCTATCCGGGTCCCCGAACCGAGTTGCCACTTTTTTTCTCATGCCCCCTTCCCCTCTGGCTTCCCACTTCTGCGTCAGGCACTGGTAGTTACATGTGCACGTGTTCAAGATGAAACATTTTCAAACTGAAGGATTGATAAATCCATCGGTGAACATTATCAAATATTCTTGATAAATTAAAGCTGACAAAAATTAGAAAAATAATGTATGAGACAATTACTTACCATGGTTACCTTTGTGTTCATTTCCCCCAGTTGATTAAATAATAGAGTAGTGTTCGTTGGAATTATTGACGTGTAAGAAGAAGTGAAGTCATAAACACTTGTAGTTATAACCGGAGATGGTGTTGTCTCAGCTTCCGTAGAGAAATCCTGGAATCTTACAACATCAAAAAAAAAATGACGAAGTGTTTCCTGAAGATGAAGATATCATAGGTCACCTTTCAACATGTTCAGACAATATTCATCAACGCGTATCACCATGTATTATGTAGTACAAGAAGGAAAAGTGAGAAGAACATTCTCGAACTTCTCCCACTATTCGAAAATCGAACATCATAAACGTTCGAATCGACGCCGTGGCGTTTGACTTTCGTTGAAAAAAAAGGGGGGGAGGGGGTTGGTCAACAATGCCCTCCGAGTACACAAGGGCAGTGCTCCTGAATGCCCGCAAGGATGAATTGACGTTACAGACCATTTTGAATAAAACCTTTATTTAAATTAAAAAGCAAGAAAATTTCAATGGGTGAAACAACATTAACGGGTGAACCTTAGGTATTGGGAAACCTGACATTCAGCTGGGTGTGAGTATCGCACTAATCGAATGCATACATTCCACGTTCTCCCAGTCACTTCCGGAGTCGTTTTAATGTGTCACGCAATTGAAAACTAGCGCGATTAACAGTGCACGACTCGGGCAAAAGCACCTCTTTGCTCTTCATGTAGGATTACACCAATATTCACTCCATTCTCAATCTGATTAGACATCTACTTTCACTGCAAACTTTTTTTATAGGTTCCAGCTGGTGTACAGTAGGAAATGTAATCCTTCAAATCTTCTCAAAGTTTTCATAGAAGGTCATTATTTGTCGTCTTTGTTAATGTTGTTGTCAAATGACAGCATTTTTACGCAGTTACAGACGCGAGTTTCAAATTTCTGCCAAATAATCCTGCTGTGCAAATTTTCAGAAGACTGGGAAATTTCTTCCAGAGTATGTGGTCCCGTCTCATAGGCGTGTTTCTCACCTATCTTTCATTTACTTGAGTTTTCAAATCCTTTTTTCGAACGAACCCTTCAAGTGACAATTCTATTTAGTGGTGTTAATTCAACGTTGCTGATAAGCAGCAGCGGTCGAAACGCGCAATGATCACATTTTTTTTCGTGAGTTTCCGTATGTCAGCAGCAGCAGAAGCAGCGCAGCGTCTGACGGGACCCAACCGCTCGCTCGCTTTTGAACCGCTCAAGCATTCGGAGCGCAGGCTACCTGAGATATTCAAATTAAGTGGGAGTTTCATCAATCCTTTTTTATGCTCCGTATTTTGTGCTTTTGTCTTAGAATCACATAAAGGCATTCAATGCGTGTGTGCCCTACGCAGTGGCGCTTCATCTTACAGGACTCTACTGGTGTCAATTTACCGACCTCGGGGAGAAATAAGAGCCTTGGGTGGGAGGAGGGGAGCGCTTATCATTGACTGTGAGCGCGATAGAGATGTTTCTCGTCGCTGCGCTACGGCCGCCCTAGTTATTCGAATACCCATTCAAATACCATTATATATGTACTGCTAACCACAATAAAAATTTTCATATGGTGGTGGACAGCGTATTACATTTATGTGCTCGTCGCTGAGGTTTGCCGCCTATGGTGATGTATTACTAAATACATGTAGCACCAGTGCGAGACAGTAGCAGATGCAGACGCGAAGAAGCAGGGAGAGGGGGGGGGGGTGTCTAAAAAGGGCTGCTATCCTGAAAAAGGGGACTAGATAAGCTAAAATTTTAGAATTGAAAATTTGAAAACGAATGCAGCTGGAAATGAATGCTTGAAAAATAGGGATAGAATTAAGGGAATGGAAATATGCTAGCATAAAACTATTCGACGAGGGGGGAGGGGTGCATGGCGCGAGATAACGCGCAGCTGACGGTGCTGCTCAGAGAACAGCGTAAGAATGCTATATGCAACCCTTCTCGCCTATTATCTGGCCACGCACGGCTGAACACAGTAGCAAAGTAAGAACATGTTAGAATGAGATCAACTATTCGTAGAACTTATGCTCAGAACATTGAAGCATATGTAACAGATACACAAACAGACGTGAAGAATAATATACAAAAATTACTACAAATGAACCCACCTTGATATTCAACAACTCATCAGTGGTAACACGTGCAGGGAAAGTGTTAAATTCAGCAATGGTGCCGACTGTGGGCAGTATCGTAGAAGAGACGGACTTTTGACTGAAGTTCGCATCCTGCCCTCTCGTCCGAGCAGTGATGGGGTAATCCGTCGTTGTACATAAAAATGGACGCTTTTCTAGATTAGTTCAACACGGTAGGGTTAAGCGACTATTTTCCCCCTACATGAAAAATGTGATAATGAAGACCATGTAATTAACTGGTGCCTTTTACATCAGTAGCACCACGGTAGATACACTATAAACGGCACAACCGTACTCATCATTATTTGCCTTCAATTATATTTAAAAAAGGAAACCTACTGGTTGGTGTGAACACTGGACGCGCAAATGGAGTTGTGGACATTTCAGTAGTGTACTTATAATGGAAAAGCTCAGGTGACGTAGAAGTTGTCTGAATGAGTCAGAAACCAGTGCATGGATAACTTCAAGCATATGGAGACTGTGATCAACTTACCACTGCACTGACTGTCTTTTCTACCGGTCGACGCAAGGATATTGTTGTGTGAGTCGGTTCTGAAAAAAAAACTCTTACAGGCGATTCACCTCGGACTGAGCATCGCGTTGCGATACGCGTGCGAGCGGATCCATTCCAACATTTCAAATTCTCAGTTGAAAGGCTACGTGCGAACGGTTTTTGGCGATTCGCACGTAGCCTTTGAACTGGGTCCGCAACTGCACCGACAGTTATTGCTTTCCGAATGCCTTGTAAGTGAGATTACCTCATTAATGTTACTACAACAATATTATTACTGTAGTAGCATACAGAAAGAAGTATTGGATGTGATATAGTGCTGAGTGTTCAAACATGGACCATATTACAAAAGAGTGGCACCGTTTAATGCGTAACACACACACAAAAAAAAACAACAAAGTTCGGCTAGAGTGACCTAGTGGAGTACGAAACCATAAACGTTGTTGAACGCTTCATGGTGTTTAAGCAAAAAAAAAAAACTAAAATGAGTTCAGACTTCTGATGACAAACCCTTAAAGGATGCTCTGATGCACATCATACTACTTTCGAAAAATTATAGATTCTTCTCTAAAGGCTTCCAATTTTTTGATAACGTTTTGATCTCACTGATTTTTTTCTAGCTTTCCTGTTAAGTTTTTGTTAATAATTCTCATCTCCAAAGTTCCAAGAGCTGTAGTTCACGATATTTTTTAAAGAAAATAGTGTAATATACTGAAAAGTGGAGAACGAATTTTTGGTGTCTTGCAAGTTTTACACCGAAGCAATTCAGTTGGAAACCAAAAGAATGACTTTTCTGCTGAGAGCGTGGTATTTGAAAGATTTAACACGTTAGTTGCCGAGTGTTTCTGATCCCAAACAAAGGACTCGCAAGGGCTTTCCAATAGGTATGTGCATTACGAGATTTTAAAAGAATATGTAGATGTTTTGGCGAATTATTGACATCAAGTTATCAAATTTGATCTGGAGAAACAACGTGCCTGTTGTAGGTCTGCTCTCGAGAGTGGCAAGTTTCTCAGTTGGGAAGGACGTCGTTGTCTGCGTTACTCTTGTGACAGCTGGACGTAAGGAGGGTAATACTGTAGGGATGGACTCGAAGACGGATGTTGACAGATGTAGCGCAAGGCAGTCAACATATTCTGAAAAGCAAACCTAACCATCAACAAACAAAATGGGTGAGACATGACTATCCCAAGTACTCCTGGAGCGCTGACATAGAGCACTAACCTGACAACGATTTTGCACGACAGTTACTGATATATTGATTTTATTGTTTTTTGCAGGTTTTGTTCCGGAGTGGTGGAAAGATGTCCGCAGGGGTTATCCAGCATTCTTCCTGACAAACTTTCGGAACTTCCGCGGAGCTTTCCGATTCTCGGAACTTCCGCGGACGTTTGACTCACACGTCAATTCTTGCGGATGTTCCGCGGAACTTCTGAATGAAGACGCGGAGAAAAAAGTAGCTTCGGAAGTTCCGCGGAGCTTGATTTAATGTCAAACGCGCACGGCTAGCGCAACTTTTTGAACTTCCGCGGAGCTTCGAGACAAGGTGAGCGATTCAAGATACTAACATATTGAATAGCGTACTTTCATCCAATTTTTGCGGTGATATATTCTTACTTGATTTCAGCTAGTCGTACACAAAGTCGTAGAAAAACACGAAGAATTTTTGGCTGTTTTCCTTGGGAATCTACCTCGCAATAGCCTGATAATGATATTTGTAATGCCGAATTTCGGGTAAAGCTCGCTTCATGTAAATGTACCCCTGGGATTGTTCCCATAACTGCGGAAACAAGAAGACAGAACGACTCACCGCCGTCTACAGGGTGAGGGCATCGACACTCGTATGTGGCATTGTAAAGAGTGGAGGAAATAGGCGTGTAACTGGCTTCATCAATAACACACTTCGCTTGTTCTCCAAACATGGAACATACCGCATCTCTGAAAAAAAATGTAACCAACTGGTATTCACTTGTGGAATGAATGCTACCGCACCGAACTGCTGCCGTTTTTTTTTTTTTGCAAACTCAAGGTACTAGTCGGTTGTATTGGTGATCGACAAACAAAAACCTATCCGTAAACATTGGCATGGCATGTGCAAGTGGGAGAGAGACTGGAAAACCCAAGAGGAAGGAAGACTTACCCGAAACAAACATCAACAACATTGCAGACTGTCCCAGTGAATCCCTGCTTGCACTCACAAGTCACACTATCTTCTCGAATCACGCATTCACCGTTGGCACAAGGGGGGTCACAAATCGCAACTGCCTTCAAGATACTTCCACTTTTTTACATGCACAGAAATAAGAAGGCTCATATATAGACAGAAGCTACCGATTCGCACAGAAGACCGGTGTACGGAGGCAAGCAATCACAGAAGGCTTCTGCACCGTTCGCACGACAACTGCCACCATGTTGGCACGGCACCGTCGAGCACACATCAACTTCACAATAGGCACCAATGAATCCATTACGACACAAGCATGCTGCCTAAAACTACTGACAACGAGGATAAGCAGTGCCACCAACGAAGATAGGGAGAGAAGCGAAAAGGAAAAAAAATAAGCAAGAAATAATCTCAGATGGGTGAGTATATGTAGTATCCACACGACACTAACTCCACATTGAATTCGCAGCTGTGAACTAAAAAACAAGTGAAGTGGTTGTCCCCCCCCCCAACACAACAACACTGCACCATCACACTCA
>KN726316.1:42089-54182 GCA_000816745.1 Ancylostoma duodenale
TAACAGATTGACAACAACGCATGTTTTGCGTTTTGAGCCGCCAAACGCGGATCTGTGCTTCATTTTCAGAGAGATAGCTGTAGAAAGGTATTGGGTTGGGCAATAAGTTCGTGCGGTATTCATGAGCATTCAGTGTATTTTTACGAAGTGGACTAGTTGAACTTAGGTATTTCTGAAAGTTAATATCCGAAGTACTTCTTCTCCTCAACCAAAGCAATTCTTTGCGAAAAATGGTCTCATAACTCTACGAACTGTGCATACAGAACGAGATGCATCCTCCAGCCCAAAATCAACCTTTCCGATGTAGAAATCCACTTCTGCGCTGTCCCCTCAACAGTAATGGCTTCCACTTGAACGCCGTTAACATTCCTAGATGCTTGAGTTGCATCTGTTCCACTATTGTAGTGGAACAGTTGGAGATGTCGGAGATGTACGCTCTTGTTAAATTGCAGGGTCATATTTCATGCGACAGAAAATGAGAAGTAGCTAGAATTGTGGAAATTGGTTCTAATATTCGTAAAGAGCGAAAAAAGAGCTACAAGATGAGCTATGGTAGCTATCGGATTTATTTCGAACTCTCGTAAAAAATTGATTTGAAAAAAAAACCGCACGAACTTATTGCCCAACCCAATACCTTTCTACAGCTATCTCTCTGAAAATGAAGCACAGATCCGCGTTTGGCGGCTCAAAACGCAAAACATGCGTTGTTGTCAATCTGTTAAGCGAAAGAAAGGGCGACCGTTTTTCATACAACAGGACTACAACCACAAATATACAGTATGCGTTTTATTACAGTAAATGTAGAATCCCTGTCCTTCCACGTAGCTTCCTGGGTACTCCATTTTTTTACTGGCGAAACAACTCTCAACTCAGGTTAACAGTTTTGAACTAACATGCCCATCAAGTATTTGTAGTACAATTGTTGCTATTATTAGATGTTTATGTTAATAAATTAACACTGGTGACCAATTCTCTGCATGATTTCCACCATTTAAAATTTGATGAATGCTGGAAGAACAAACCGATCCCTCCTGTGTAACTACGCAGGTCCCATTGTTCTGACATGAGAAATCTGCACAGGGACTAACGGTCCACAGTCGAGTTTCCAGAGAAGAGTCAGTGCTACCCAGCTCAAAGATTGGAAAGTGAGCATCGTCTGTTGCTGCGGTTGCTGAACAGACAAGAAATTAACTGAAAATATGGATCCAGGGTGCTCATAGGAGAAACCACCTTGGGTTTGCCTCGAATCCTCTAGTTCTGAAGGGCAGCCACATTTGAGGTGGTTCGATGAGAAGGAGTTCTCAGAGAAATGTGGGGGACAACCAAAGGATCGTTCATTCTGCACTCGTATGTCCCGGCCACAAGATGGACCATGCACTTAAAATTTACTAGTGAAGTAGAACCACGTGAAGCATGCTTGTTTCCAGAATACTTACAGGATTGTAACCGAACAGAAAATGTTCGAGGCACCGTAGACGGTGGAAAAACGACTCGCGAGGAATTACTTGAAGAGACCGTGCACAACAGGCTGTCAGCTTTTAAGACCCACTGAATCAGACTCCATGTCCCATTCAGTGGCAGGTCTGGAAAACATGGAAGGTAAAGAAAGACCTGAAAAAGTCCATTTCTACAGAAAAAAAAGCTCTATTTCAGCCATTTTGTACCATTTCTGCTGGCTACGGTTATCGCACACTGGAATTAGAAAAAAAAATGTCTACTATAAAGGGGACTCTCCATTGGTGTACTGATCACAACAAATAATAATGAAGAACTCACGCCCACCATAGCAAAGAACTCTAATCCTGTCTCTAAACAAATTCCGCAAAAATGTGAACATTGCAATAATCTCTAAGTTCTCTGATTCTTGAACCAGGACATTTTCAAGTACTCTTCCTAATACATATGCTTTTGCTTCTACCAGGTTTTAGGTGGATTTTTATTTTCGGCCTAACTTTTCAACTAAAACGTTTTTCAAAGGCCTGAAAGTGGAGTGAAGCTCAGATTCACATTCCAAACCATCTAATGTCTTTTTCGTTCCTGGCTAATTCGGCATTGCTTCGAACCCACTGCAGAGGAACTCTCGTAGGCAACGTTGAGCCAACCTTGTGAATACATGGTTACACACGTCCACACCTAGACACTCGTGACAATGGAATAAGTGACATTGTCACGAGGGTCTAGAACATGGCAGTTTCACACACGCAAAGTACAAGGACCGAAAAAAGCTGAACAAATTACGCTAATATTGAGCTGACCTCAACTGATAAACGTTCCGGAAAACTGAACAGAAAACTCATCATTTGCAAATTTTGAAATACGGTGAACTTTTTCGGCTAAAATCCACGAAGGCATATTCTCACCACCTTTGCCAATGCGCTTTCGCCCACTACCTTAGAATTACAATTTTCAAAACTTCAGCGAACCTTTTTCATACTTCAAACTCCCCAGCGGAGTTACTTGGTGTACAGATCACAATGTGGCATTCGTACGATAGGTGATTGCCAGAAAACTGGCTCTGGTGTGCATTGTGATGTTAATCATTGTGTGATCATCGCGTAAAACAACAGTCTTTACGCAGTTATAGAGAAAAACTAGCGAATCACTGTTAGTCAATAAAACTATAACACTAGCAATTACCTGTAAACGTAAAAGGCTTTCATGTATGCATGGTTATGAAACGAATACTGGTTCCAGTTGGATAAACGGAAAGCGCAATTACTCACGACAAATACAGAAGCTCTCTATTTCCCATGCAGAGAGATGGTTACTTCGAAGTTCACAAAATCTCCATGAGATTCACCAGCACTACTTTACCCTAACCACTAGCGTTTCCTTGCAATTGTTCTCGTCCTAACTACCCGCATAACGAAGAAAAAAGATCAGTTGTAAACGAAAAAACTAAACTAACCACCTTCTACAACATCAGAGCACTCTCCTAGTGTAATCCCAGAAGAGCTGTCCACTACTGTCAGAAGGCTCACCTGCGGAGCAGATCGGGACCTGCAAAAGAAAGAACAATGATTAAACATGGATTCTTTCAATAGATTCTTTCGATGTAATTGATTTATGCATCATCCTTAAACACATGAAGTATGTGAGGATGCCTGATGTGTATAAATTTCTTCAAAATTGAGACGGGAAATCACAGGGGATGCCACATACTGAGCATGCTTTCTAGAGAAGAGGGTTCCTTCTAAATACTCTACGTTGGTCGGCAACAACAGGGGATCAGATCATAGGACATTCGGGATTGCAAAGTGCATTTCTTCGAGCATTCGTTGAACTGCCTGGCTAGAATGGTTCGGTACTCGGCATTCAATTTGTATGACAATTTGTTCTGTTCGAATCCCAGTTGTAGTTTATAGTCTTTTTTCTTGCTCCAGCACGTTGTGAGACGATCCAAATGGAAATGAAATGTAAAAGAAGTGCTACCCTAAATCGAATATTTCCTTATTTCGAACAGTGAAGCGCTACTCCAGGGATGAATCATACGTCGCCGGTAAGGTATTTCAGGTAACGTGACAAATGAGGCGCCCAGCACTCGTGACTGCCAATAATGAGATGAAAATTCGAGACGTACTTTTTGCTTCATTTCTATTTATTCTACACCATTTATTAGCAACAAATGTGCGCAACCCCCCTCTACCTTGAACGATTACTCCCTATGTTATGAGAAGAAAATAGATTCTGTGCACTGTGAGGGCATATTTAAAAGTAGACATCCTTGTTACAACGCCAAAAAGTCACATCAAGGACCCCGGAAATATACAGGAACGTTACGCAAGGCACGGAAGTGTTCTCAATGCCCTTGGGAAAAGGTCGACCAGATTCAATGAAAATAAGGATGGTAGGTGGAACCATGAAAAAGAATGGAAGAGCTAAGGCGGCAGCGTTAGAGGAGCGGTCCGCTTCAAAGAAGAAAAAGGCTAGGATGACTGAGCAATTATGCATGAATCTCAGCGTGGCGCATATTTTCTTTAGAAAATTTTTGCACGTGCAAAGCACATGAACTGTGGATCGAAACGAAAGGGAAAAATGAAAGACGAACACAGTCAACGCAGCAATAACGAGACGCACATTTAAAGACCATGGAAGCATAGAATCGACAGCCGTAACGTGAAGGTGATAGCATTCAGGACTAACACGAAAGAATGCGCAACCAATATTAAGATCTAATTTGAGAAAATTACCGTACCCAAGCCCTGCCCTATGCATGAAGAAATGTTTTTTCTGAGATGTGGCATTACTCAAGAGTTTGCTTCTGCTACTCCTAGTTATTTTCACTTTAGTTATAGGAGGAACTAGACTGAAAATTTTATTGGCGTTGAGACCGATTTTACCAGCAATCTTTCTCTTTTTATTTTGTTCTTTTCTTGCATTCCTTTTTTTTCTCCACTTCTCTCCATAAATTTTGCCCAATGGACCTTACTCCTGACGTGGTCAAACGTGGTCAATGTTTATTTAGAACTTTCCTATTTTGCTTCGTCGCCTTTCCCAAGAAGGTACACCGTTTGGGGCCGAGCTTTCGAACAGAGCGAGCGTCCGTGCACCTTAGTCAACCGGGAAGAATCTGGCTTTTTTGACGAAAACCAACTTGTTGAGTGGACCACCACAAAAACCAGACTAGATTTTGAGCGAAAACGTGAGAAAAAAAAGCCATTCAACTTAATTTCAATTTAGTGAAGAATTGCAGCAAGAAAAAGCAGATCGGTTCCATGCACAATAGTCCCCTCTGAGATTTTTTTTCTTTTTCTAACCGAACACTAACGAAATAAAAAACGATCAAACAGCGAAAACAGAAGCAAGGGGGCACATGTATATACAAATCTCCTCCACTGATGTTTAGTGAGGCGTAGCTTCAGAAACTAAGCATACTTTTCGGTTTGTATTCGAGCTGGGTTTGAACTACCAAAACTCCGAATCTAGCCAGAAACGATATTTCTGCAAGGCGAAGAAATGTATGTAACAGGAGAGGAAGTTAAAAAAGCAGAGACAAGAACGCAACTGCCGAAGCGAAAAAGAAAACCTGAAAGCCCATTAACAGGTGTACAAGGTTGGAGCAATCAACGTAGCACCGGTTGCACTAATTCTGAATGAGTGCAAGATGCTCATTCCAGGACACCTTTAACTTTGTTGACTAGCATTTCTTCTCTCTACATTTTTTTTCTTTGTTCGGTCTAGTTCAAATGAAAAACTGGCCGACTTTTTGTGCGATGAAAAAAAAAACACGAAAATAGGAAGAGGACTGCCGCATAATCAACAAAGAAACTCTTGGATAGAGGACATAGTATTTGACGAATACTGACAACAAATAGTATCAGGTTTCTTAAAAGAAATGCTTCTGCATCACTGCTATCATTATGTGACTAGACCTGCTGAGTACTCTATTCCACTAAGCGTTCGGCACTTGACGACTACCTCAGAGGAGCAGTAATAAATAAAAGAAATACAAAATTGAAGTCGAAAATCTCATATCGTATATGGACAGAGAAAACATCATCAAATGAGGGTTCACAACACAACAATGCAGTTCCTGCATCAGTAAGAGACAAAATTTTGTACTCAAGCAAAGTCGTCGCAGTCGGTTAGATGCCTTTCATGACCATAAGCAAGGCTTACAGTCAAATTTTCAAAGATGTTTTCTAACGATTACCACAGTCGGCAAACGAAATCAGAGCTCAGAAGCTTGAATAATTCAGTTCCTCAGACCCTCTGCAAAGACGATTACGCCACAAAAACAGACAACCAACTCTTAAAGAGCAAAATTTCAGCACTGATAAGCATGAAATAAATGCTTTGGATGAGTGGTGGGCGGCACCAGGAACTGTTGGAAATACGAGAAATAGCAGAGTTTCATATAGTAAAACTTCATAAAGTGAAACATGTTTCGTTGCAAAAAAACCACATTCACTTGATTCGGTTCCGTCACCCCAAAAATCGCATCCCATATCATGGACCCATAAAAGAAGTGTGATTGTGAACGCACTTTCATGATTGTGTCCGGCAATATCGCCGAAGCGCTGAGCTATTGGTGCTTTAATCTTCTGCTTCTCTGTAATCATAACATCTCTGAAGGCAAACACAAACGAAAAAAAAAAAAAAAATGCGACGCAAACACATCTTCCGTCCACAACTTACAGATCAGTGACACTTCCCGTGGAACCCGACTTTGATTCTAATTCCATCTCAGCACTAATTCGATCCCGTAGTTCTATTTGGCTTTGAGATAGCGACTTTGCCCATCACCTATCATAGCTGGAGCGGGTGTAGCGCAAATAAGGAAGCTGCGAGAGAGCACAAACAATCGGAAAGCTTGACTTGTTTGAACAAAATTGTCGAGAGGGCGGGCTTAGCTCTGAAAGACGCTGGATGAACAGGGCTAATCTTCAATTTTCGTACAGTTAGCAACTAGGCACAAAAAGCTGAACTAATTAATAATTCAGAAGCATGTTGGAAAGTAGTGAGAAGAAAGGCTCAAAACCCCGTGGTAATACAAGAAAAAATACACCCACTCACTCCTGTGCTCAAGTGCAGCTACGTCAACATCATCTTCGCGAATTTGCATATGTGGAATAGGCAGAAGAAGATTATGACATCGTTACAGGTGAGCCCCGCGAAGACTCCAGAAAATATGTTAGAGTCCCTTATCATGTGTAAATTAGTAAGAAAGTCTCTATTCAATACGACAAACTCAAGGGATGACAGCAATCCAATGTTTTCGCTGACATACTCATCAAAAGATATACGTAAAAGTGATATTCACATACTCATACATCCCCTCTCCCTGATAGCAACGCAGAGTAGTGCGAAGCAGAGAAGTAGAAATGAGTAGTAAACACAAAGAATGCAAACAACTAGTTCTGTAGATGCAGCAAGGGATTGAATTGAATTGGACAAGCATGGGTTGCAATTACTTCGTACACTAGGAAGCAGCTGGTTCTATGGAACATGTCATTTTTTACTAAACCAATAATAGGATAGTTATTCAGGAGTTCACTTACAAAGGTACTGATCAATTTTGAAAATTGTGATTCAATGACAAATCCATGCGGAAAGGATTCAATTACACCTGATCATGAACAGCAGATAAACATCTTAGATCCACAAAAGTGAAAAAGTGCAATGACACGAACATGTGGGTGATTGGGCATCAGGAAAACAATTAGAGAAAGCAGTATTTTACACCTATTATTATACTTCTGGTGGTTCTCTCCTACTTACACCGATTGCGATCAGTGGTGAATGACGACTGTGAATAACGTGAAATTATCGGGAATGACTGATTTAAACAAAAAAAAAAGACTGGATAAAATTCACAAAAGGGGATGATTGACTCTGTTGTTTGACCTGATTTCCAGTCCAGGCACAAATACCGATGAACAAATGGATTTCCAAAAGGAGCTTGAGGCGAAGTGATGTACAACAGTGAATGTGAGAGATGAGACTTAGGTACTATTCGCCATAAGACTATGAGAAAATTCAGTTTTCATATCCGACTTTAAGAAGAGTAATGATACAGTAGAACAGGAATGGCATTCAGAGCGAAATGGCACAGAAAAAATGCAGAATATGCTTTAAAAAGACGTACAGCAATCAATACAAAAGATTAAACTCTTTCCCAAAATTAGTGGGTTAAGATAAAGCAGCGTGAAATGAAAAAAAATGAAATGAAAATAAATAAGAATAAAAATGAAAGTGTGAACGTGCACTGTTTCGGCACCAACCAAATAACTGAAACAAGTAACTATTCTCAAGAAGAACTTAACTACCCATTAGGTGGTCTCGCTCTGCAATGAACTAGCCAACTTATAAACCCTGAAAAGATTAGGCTTCCTGATTCACCAACTTCATACATAGTGTTTCACTGAGAAATGTAGTTGTGAAGATATTAGAGAAAGAGAGAACGTAAGAAATAGTGTTTGGAGATGCCTGTGAAAAATGCAGATCATAGGCACGAATACTCAACTATCGTCGTTTTTGAAACGGACTATGCATCCACGAAGCAAGAGAAAGAGCCTTTTGATCAACCAATAAAAGATGAACGATTCAGATAAGTTCCAATGTGTGCATTGTCGCTGGGAAAGGAGAAAGACCGATAGACTTCGAAATCTCGTGAACAAATCCTACATTGAACCAGCAGAACAGATTTCTGCAACGTCTCTGCTTCTAAATACGCCTGTTCGATCTCCCATCTAACTCACGAATTGCTATATGAATCCCTGCAAAGGAGTGAGCTCATGTAAAGTTTGTTTACACAGGGAAAGGTGCGCTCTGCCGTCAACGACAGTCATTGCATATGCATGACACGTGCAAAATAATTTTAATGCGTTGGCACATACGCGCTTCAACCATCTCTTTGCTGCTTTCCTACCTTTTTCAATTTTTTTGGCGATTAAAACTCTTCTTTTTGATACTATACATCAATTAGATTAGATTGAATAACAGCTGCTCAGAACTGGTTTAAATGACGGTAATCACTGAAAGATAAACATTCAATTCGTTGTAGGCGTGGCATGACTCAGATAAGTGGCTGCACCGTGTCCTAAGCTGTTAATCCTTTTCACAAATTGCCAGCTTCCCCGACAAAGGGCAAGGTTGACTTCATAACTTTTTTTCTCGGTATTTTCGACAGATTCACATAACAGCACATACGTACATGTTTGAATCCATCGTGGGTTTCTCGAAAGAGGTAGCCAGCAATGAGCGGATCCAATCATTCAAAACTATGATCTTTAAGATAAGAACAATTTTATGAATTGCAAATGTAGCAGTAAATTATAGCGGAAAGGCAACTGCAAAGAAGGTAAGGAGGCTGCCTTAGTGGGTCAGAGTAGAGAGATTGCTCAGTGTTCATTCTGAAAATCGTTTCTCGACTGCTACTTCATTTCAATTATGACAAAATGAGTGAATCGATCGTAATAATCTCTTGATGAGAAAAACTCTCAAGAAGGATAGCGATGCGGCAAAAAAAAAAACTTCTCACTATAAAGAAGGCTAATACTGATTCCGGACAAACAGTTCCACACGGAAGCTCTTTACTTGGTACGTTGATGGCCAAAGATGAAGCAGATAGCATTGTTTTGTGGACAAACATAGATTGCCCAGCAATGATCACTCACTGAAGCTCCAGTGGAGTGTGCGTTTCAGGACGCATTCGAAAGTTACTGTTGTTGTCAATTTGAAAAAGCTATAGCCAAACAATAAAAGGAACGAAAACAACTGCTAGAACTGAGTTCTTCGCATGAGAAACAGAATAAATCCGGGCTTTCCCACTAACCGTAAATACTCGTACTGCCCAATCCAAGGCAATTTGCTACCGTCCACAATCCAAACAATACGACCATGTGATGGATCGGAGAAATGAAATGCAGTCTCTTCTTCAGATTGGCATGATATCAGCGGCAACAGCACTGTAAAAGATGATTACACTTCCACTAGTTCTCTGTCTCTTTGACAAAGCAAATATGGAAAAATGAACGACATGGATTATAAATCCGTATCGGGTGACCTTCTCAGAAATTTGAATTCTTCCCCACTTTTAAATAATCACATACTTTAATCACCACCGAGTTTTTAGCTTTCACTCTCAATTCTATGCACAAAGACCCAATTTTCTCAGCACAGCGGAGAAGATATTGCTTGAAACCAGGCATATAATGGTAACAGTTTCAAAAGAAAGTTACCACCTAAAAATAGCTGGCGTCGCGCTCTGTCTGAAAAATAGCTGTCGTTTGTGGTAAACGGCCTATATTGATTGCATAAGAGAAACAAGAAATGGCTATCGGTAATAAGCACCAATCCTGTACCATCAGCAGAAATTGCAGTTCAGGAAGTGAAAGAATATTTCCATCATACATACATCATGCAAATCTTGCACAAAGTTCATGTGACCTAAACCGACATCAACATCGGATATGCATGAGGTATGCACGAATCTAACAAGTTTCGACATCACATGCCTCCTGTGAGACTAACTTGAGCATAAAGTTTGCACTAGATATGAAAGCTTCGAAAACATACCGCTAAATATTAGAAGCTGCATTCTCCTGAATGATGTCCGATCAAGCACGCAGTGTCATTCGTACAACAACCAAGTCCTGAAACATCTATGTATTTACTTAGAAGGGATGCGAAACACAAAAGCGTTCGAAGATGGTTTTTGAATCACAACTGCCTCACAGCCACTACGGTTAAACCATGGGTAGCACACTTATGAAGCACGGTGAGGGAAGTGGAGACAGCAAAAGAAAATCTAAGCGTGCCCTCGTCAACCAATTTCAATATTCTCAAGCATGCTGATCAGTCATGACAGGTTCAGTTTTGTCGGAGGAGTATAGGAGGTGATACCAGCCCATCATCAAGGATTCGTATCCCAATGGTGGCCTACTCGTGACAACAGAAAGCCCATCCAGAGTAAGCCTTTTACCCAAAGCGTGTAAACTAGGAAGAAGCATACCCTGTAGGGAAAAAGGCACGGGATATGCGAAGCTGATACCATTAGATTGTAATTTGTGTAATGCTCACATAGGACGAACTATTAATGTAATGCTATTAGTGTAATGAAACATTGAATAAAGCAAAAGCAAATAGAAAAATAACAATGTGCTCCTAAGACTTTTTTCAAACATATTAGCGATGAAGCATTGAAGAAGTTACCCTAACTACCCTAGTTGCGCTCCTATTCTGCAACCCGTACTCTGAACAAAACCGCCCATTACAGGGAATTTATAACATGTAGCATCCTCACATTTGACAGAAATCTCTATTAAATAAGTGGAAAACGTGGATCTTGGTCATTATTAGTTAAGGAAATGTGACAAGTCCATGTCATCGATCCTAATGAAACAACGAAAACCGTCACACCGAAAACAGTGCAAAAACTGCGTCCAAAACAACCACCACAAGCATTCCATGCGAACAAATCGAGTTAGACCTAATCATCATCAATTTCCATCACTTCCATTAGTTCTGTCAAGAAACCAGAGCTCCCAACAGTTAGTTTACTTTATACCATGCCTCGTAATATGTATGAAGAAATTAAAGGACTGGCGTTCCAACATGTGCGGAACCTGTCGCGACTATCGTTCGATCACCATATCAAACCCACTCGGGGATGGATTTTTGCAAGCGTGTGCCTCTAATGTACTTCTAAATGACAATAGATGCTGCTGGGAATTCTGTCGTATCACAATCCAATTTGTCTGATTCACGAGCTGGTCTAAACATCCACAGATGTTCTCAGAAAATGTGGTTGGTAAGGATTCAGACTGGTAAAAAGGTGAGGATTTCGATGACGGTGGAAAGCACACGATTCTTCCAGGCAAATTCCAAGTGAAATCTTCTAGTATTGACCACCGCCACATGTTTACGCCAAGCCAACTTCACAAAAAAAAGAGCACGACATCCAGACAGAAGACGTTGATCGGAACTGGTACGGATGGTAACCTTCGTCAAAGGCGATCTACAGAGCACACTATCAGAGAATCGGTTGATAGAAGACGTGGACTGCAAATTGAGGAAATGAGGAAAGCGCTCACGGGAGTAGTGGCCACATGAAGGGATCACGCGAAAACGAGAGAGTGCGTGACGTGCGGGCAGACGAGGAGGTGACAGGGTCAAATCACGTCGCGCAGTGAAACGTATTATGTACAGAGGAGTGGTAGGAGGAAGTACGCGCGAAGCACGCAGAGACGGGCGCCGTCGCTCGCGTCCAGCCCGCGCAGGTTCGCCGCCAATACCTGACACGCTGCTGTACTTATAAGTACGTGCCTGAAGTAATTAGTCATGTGAGATGGGAACGACATTCAGGAGGGGAGGGGGTCTTCGCTGAACTACTCATCTCGCTGGGATCCTACTTGCTGCGATCCCTAGTGCGCACCACATCCAGTGATCACATCCATAACACGGTAGCGCACTGCGCCTGTGTTCCATTTCTCAGCTGTTGCTGCTTCTTTTGCTGATGAACGGCCTGATCCACATAGAGCTCAATATAGTAGAGTCTCAGAATCTTGATTCACGATGGATGGACCAGTGAATGGATCGTGGGGTAAAATGGAGTGAGGGGGGGGGGGCACGTTGGTATTGGTCGATAAC
>KN726317.1:0-48539 GCA_000816745.1 Ancylostoma duodenale
CGCTTTTATGAACATCAGTGTAGTTCTATGTAAAAGTGATGATATAAAAGGAAATTAGCCGTGTTAACTATAGGCAAAGCACCAACCCATCCTGGACTCTAACATCTTTTAGCTCGAGTTAACCAAAAGGCTTTTCCGGCGTTTCTACAACGGTTATATTTCGCTTTTGAAGATTTCTCTTTTACTCTGTCCTGAAATATTATGTAAAGGCATACAGTGGGACGTCTATCGTTATTTTACAAATGAAAACTGAGCCGCACCGCGCCCCTTACGCAGCGCGGCAGACCAGCCAAGCGCTGTGATTGTAGTGTGTTGCCGAGATCAGCGCTTTTATGAACATCAGTGTAGTTCTATGTAAAAGTGATGATATAAAAGGAAATTAGCCGTGTTAACTATAGGCGAAGCACCAACCCAACCCCGCCATCGATAGCACCCAGCTGGTCTGCCGCGCCGAGTAGGCGGTGCGTTGCGGCTTTGTTTCCATGTTTGACACTTCTTACAAGAACATGCATAACTGACTCCTAATAAGTTTAGAGAGTCCTAGTAAACCTAACGTTGTTAGTTCGACTTAATTTTAAGAGGTTTATTCGGATGCATACGGCACAATTTGGCCGGATGCGTATCCCTGATATTTATTCTAGCGAATTTTTATAGATCTTAGCTTACTGATGTTTGCCACATCTTTACCCTCAATGGGGACAATGCAAGGATATCACGTGACTAATATCCCAATTCCATTTAAACTTGTTTAGGAGAGATCCATTTCAACTCACCAGTCTCAGAACGCGATAGGCAGATCATCAACGTCGTATGCACCTGGGCAGGAGGCTCCTTGCATTATGCTCAGGTAGGTCAGATACTAAAAAATAAACAAATTCTTCTCAAGAAATCGCTCTCAAGGGTGGAACTATGCACGAAAATGTGTCAGCGTTTCCAGGTCGCAGCTCAACTGGAGCGAACAGGCAGCAGCTCTGAGGTGTTCGCCCGGCAGCGACGCCTCAACCAGTTCCTTCTCGATGTCGCCAAGAGCATCTTCCAGGACATTGTATCCATGGATACGGTTATCATTAAAGTTATGGTGGGTTTACCCTGTAATCCAAGAGATTTCCTCTGGCTAAATAGTGTACTCTTAGAACTTCGCAGCAAAGCTGGTGGACGCAGACAGAGCGTCACTGTTCCTCGTTGACAACAAGAATCATGAGTTGTATGCGAGGATATTCGACGTTGGCAAGGGAGGGGAGGAGTTCGAGAAAATAAGCAAGGAGGGACACAAAGAAATTAGGTCAGCGTTTTCTCATCTATGAACTTTCAACAAATTTCTCATCTGCATGTAAAAATAGTGGAAATTTCTATGATTTATATAAGAGGATCATAGTTTTGACAGTACTTTTTGTCATTTCCTCTTGATCGCCTTTGTTTTAGATTCAGTATGAATCGTGGCATAGCCGGCCATGTTGCATCAACTGGCGAGGGTTTGAACATCGAGGACGCTTACGAAGATAGCAGATTTAACCCTGAGGTGGACTCGAAGACTGGGTACACCACCAAGACCATCCTGTGCATGCCGATTTTCATACGCGGCAGGTAAGAGGTTCTAGAATCGCATGTAAAGGTCCGCAGTAGTTATTGTCACTATCGGGAGAGGCTATGCCATTCTCTGCGGCTAGAAGGTTCATACATTAATAACCTAATGAAGACGACAGGGACCAGATGCATAAGTGTAAGGGTTTGTAAACGCGATCCTGGCTATAGGCAACGCCACGGATGGGTAAAAATGTGGACAGGAGCCAGGTAAAGGTAGATTTGGCTACGTTAGCACTTTTACCATGGGTGGTTTACCATGGGAGGTCTCAGTGTCGCATCCGGGCCCAGGTTAGCAGGACAATATTCGCGTCCTGAGTATACTAACATTACGTAGTCCTTGAGAAAACCAAGCATGCTAACCAAATTTGGTTTGCTTGATTAACGTCTCATTATTCCCAGGTCAGCTATTTTTTCATAAGGATACTCATATGAATCCCACATGAATGTACGCATTTCACAATATTTCAAGGTCTCCCACTTCTATGATAGAATTTTCGAGAAAAAAGGTAAAGGGTTTGAGCAGGAATAACAACTAATGACTAAGCTGGTCACCAATTAAGTTTGAAATACTGCGAATCCTTCGACCAACAAGTACAAGCTTTCCTTCCTCACTGACGCAATCCTGAAATCTTTCCTCTTCAGCTTTTGGCTTTGAAAGTGAGAAATAGCTTGTCAGTCCCGTAACCGCTCAATTTTTTAATTCTGCGGTTCCAGCGTGATTGGCGTTGTACAGATGGTGAACAAACACGAAGGTGTGTTCACTAAAGCTGATGAGGACAGCTTCGAGGTCTTCGCAGTGTATTGTGGATTGGCGTTACATCACGCCAAGCTGTACGATAAAATTAGGAGATCAGAACAGGTGACTCTATAGTGCCACCTGTAGGAATGTTGGTTGGAATTATACATTCAGAAATACCGAGTTGCTTTGGAAGTGCTCGCCTATCACAGCGTGTGCAACAAGGATGAGGTCGCGAAACTGCAGAAAATGGAGATTAAGGAAAGAGTGGAAGAGCTCGAGACGTGAGTGATGCTCCACTGCTATGCATGGGGCACGACATTTTTTAGGGCTGCGGACAGTGCTATGATTACTGCTTTCTTACCTACATTCCTTGAAGACCTTTGAAGGTTCTTGACTCTCCTCAAAAAATACTTACTCTTTTTGTTGGTAAAGTTAAGATTTCTCCGAGGGCTTCCACACTCAAAGGCCTTTAAAGAGGGAAAATCTTATGCTCATGGTATTTCCCATGAGATTAATGTGGTCAAAACACGATCACTTCTAGAAGATTGAGGAGAATTTAACCGTATTTGAATCTGCCTGCTTCCAATGAAAACAATAGTTCAGCTGAAACATATTTGAACATGGGTATGTAGTTAATGTATACACGCAAAAAGGCTCCTAAGAACAAACAAAGCATTTAATGTAAGTTTCCTCTTCCTGTAAAACTTCATATACATATGTATAATATTTCATTTTCTGGGACAAGTTGTCAGAGGGAATGCAGCAAAAAGCTGAAAAATCGACATGAGACCTGCGGTTCTTCCGGTTTTCTGCTAATATTCCTCCGAATAGCTGCTGCGGTTCTTCCGACCTTCCACTGCAGTCCTTCTGAACCGTCCTCTACTCAAATCTACGTATTCTTCTGCGGTTCTTCCGAGTTCCTGGTTTGCCTAAGTTGTCTATCCTTGAGTTTTTTTTTTTTTCAAAAAAAAAATCTGAGAATGGGTCGAAAGAACAAAATCACTTCCAGTGAGAAAGTCTTTAACTGTTGGATGAGAACAGAAAAATAATAAAATCATAGAAATTGAAGCTGCTGCAATAATTTGTGCTATTCAGATTATTATATGAGATTGATGAGTATATGTATATATCAAGTATTCAGATTTGAGTTCAACTACCTGCGCATGTCGGAGCTGGAGAAGCCGCTGTACGCCATCTCCATGTTCAAGACTTTGTTCCAAGACCAATTGTAAGCTGCACTCTCGTCGTCGCATTATCAGTTAGTGACCGGAGTATTTGCAGCCGCTATGATCGCGATGACCTGATCCGGTTCGTGCTGACGGTCAGAAAAAACTATCGAAGAGTTGCGTACCACAACTGGGCTCATGGCTGGTCCGTAGCTCATGCCATGTTCGTGCTGCTTATGCACACGTCTCGCGACATTTTCAACACACATGAGGTATGCAACAGTTGCTGAAGTTACGTATTGCTCCAGGCGAGGATAGTGACTCCTTTAAGGCTCTGGCGCTGTACGTCTCGTGCCTATGTCACGACCTCGACCATCGTGGCAAGAACAACGCGTACATGAAATCGATGATGACACCTCTGGCCAGCATCTACACGACATCGGTGATGGAACATCATCACTTCAACCAGACCGTCACTATTCTGCAGCAGGTTCGTTTTACCTACTTTCTTCGCACTTGTAGTGAAGTACCGACAAACGTCCCAAGATTTTTCTGGGACGCTTCTACGAACTTTGTTTATTTCAAAATCTGCACCCACTATTTTCTAAGATGGATCGGTCTTTGACTAAAAAACATGCTGACATTTCGTCAAAAATAGCCTTACTCGACCGTATTTCTGGGACTCTTACATTTTCTTTTGTTCACCATCTATTCAGAGTTGGAAGACACACTCATTTCGTAAAAATTCTATATGGGATTGCTTCTGTAAGCAAAACGGCAGCTGTTCACGTAAACCATCATACTTATGTATAGATAATAATTTGTTAGGATAAGGTCCACAGAAACAATAGGACGATCAGGTAGACTTTCCACCTACAGGGAACTCCAAAAGGCCGTGTGCAAAGGGCGGGACAGCGGCGAGACATGACACTGGGGTCCCGGTCCCGCCCCTCGCACGGCCTTTTTCAGTTCCCTGTACAGTCCTTATCGAAAAGTTGGATGGATTGCGCGTGCGGTTCGTTGTCGCTGCGGCAACGCGTGCGGCGCGGCTCTCAATCGACACTATCAGCTGAGGGCTGCCCCGCCCCTGACTTTTAGAGGAATTTATTGCAAAAATTCCACTCCGCGTTTTTCCTTACAGTCTTCCTGTTTAGTCATCTTCTTGCACTTTTGGAATAGTGCACAGTAATTTTTGCTCCCAGATCAACTTAAAACAGCTAGGGCGCTACTTGCTTGACATTAGCGTGATCTGAAATCGGAAACCACAAAATAAGGCAATGAAAACACATTTCAAGGAAAGTTTGTTTGCGCTCGCGAGGAATTCTAAGAGATAGAACATGAAAATGACGAAGAGAAAGAAGAAAGGAAGGAAAAAAAAGGAAGGAAAGAAAAAGAAAGAATATCAACAACCTAACTTTGCAAGCTTAGGAGCTAGGGCAACACCAGAAGGGAGTAACAGACACAGTTCAAAAATTACTAGTCAAAATAACAGACACAGTTCAAAAATTACTGGTCAAAAAAGTGCAAGGAAAAGAAAGTGAAAAAGTCAAGCTAAAACGAAAAAAAAACTCCACTAGAAGTGTGATTTGGGGAACAAGAAGAAGACTAGACAGTAGATTGCAAAGGAAAAATATGAAACAATAGAGTTTTTGAAAGAAACTCGTCAAAAAACACATGGCAGGACAGCCTCTCAGCTGATCGTATCGATTGAAAGCCGCGCCACGTAATGGGTCGCAGCGGTAACGTACCGCACGCGCAATCCGTCTAACTTTTCGACAAGGACTATACACGGCGTTACTCTGATGTTCCACGGTGACTTCCTCTATATTTCACGTGGAGTATAGCACCCGTATCGATGTGCACCAACTATCGCATTCCTCAGCGATGTAGCTGATGTTGGGTCGCCGGTAATCGATATGTATCAAAAGCAATTTCGCCTCCCGGATGACGAATGTCACCCTTCATGAAGTACTCCAGCATCCCCTTCTTTTTTGCGTCTAAGATCGTTTGCAAAATAAATTCGTAATGTCTTGAATTAATTCGTTAGAGTCTTGATTTGATTTATTTGTTTCTGAACTCGATAGCGTGGTAAGAAAAGTCACAGTGCCCTAGTTGCAGTGCATTCCAGGATGGTCACAACATCCTGAAGTCGATGACCTCAGCAGACTACAAGCAAGCGCTTTCACTAATCAAACACTGCATCTTGGCCACGGACCTTGCGCTTTTCTTCACGAACAAGGCAGAACTGAACAAAATCATCGATGCTGGCAATTACGACATTCACATCGAGCATCATAGGTGAGAATCGCAGTCATTAAATGATTTCCAAAACGCTTTATTACTGAAATCATTTAAGGAAGCTTACACAAGCGATACTTATGACTGGGTGCGATCTGATTGCTTCGGCGAAACCATGGTACATTCAGACAGAAACAGTGAAAGTTATATTCGAAGAGTTCTACGAGCAGGTGAGGAGGTGTTCGCAGCGATGGAACAAGTAGCAGTACCTTAGTACTTGATTATTAGGGAGATGCCGAGCGACTAAACGGACGGGATCCCATTCCGATGATGGATCGCAACAAGGCGCACGAACTTCCACAGATGCAGGTTTGATGCCACATTTTTTCTACTTCGGAATTTGTCTTCCACTCTAGTAGCCATTTTCCCACTAACATGTCAATGTTCTGTTTGAATACTTTCTTTTTCCCGCCACTCTGGAAAGTGCATCTAGAGATCCCCTCCCGACACGTTGACATCAAAGTTGTCAACATTTTGGCAGCTGTCCACAGCATGCCACCTACTCGTGACATGCGACTATCTAATGCATGTGCGAATTCTCTGACCACATATCCGAACCAAGAACAACTCAAACTATGCCAGCTGGGTAGAGAATAAGCTGAACAAAACTGGGATTCGCCTCAGCATTTCTAACAGAGAGGTTTTTTTCATTTTTGCAAACTAAAAAGTTGAAATTTTAAGAAAAAACTTGAAGCTTCAAGAGTTTCCAAACAAACGTGATCGAAAATTTATCACTGCTTTGGAAAACTCTCCCTATTCAACTTCACTGGCATGTACGCTATCACACACATCAAACCACCTACTCGTTAGCGCTCTGATTGTCTGCGCATCCACTGTTCCCATACTGTGATGTGGCGAGTGCGAGAGAACCCATCCCCAGAGAATTCCTGTATCTCTTTCGATAGTTGCGCAACAAGTTCATGTGTTGTTCTGCAGCATCAGCAACAACTGATGCGGTCATTTTTTCGAAAAAAAAAATCGTTTTGAAATCACAAGCAAAAAATCCAAAAGCAAATGAAGAAAAGTAAAGAAAACACAAAAAATACAAAAAAATCAAGTCCAACAAGAAGTAAACTCCAATAAAACTTAACACTCCAATGCCGTAGAACTGGATAATGTTTCCCATTACTGCTGAACGTGTAATAGGAATCAAGTGTTCTAGTGAACTGATTGTGTAATGATGAATTCAAACAAAACTAGCAATTAACATCAGTGTAGCAACGTATGGGAATGGAATCTGGGGATTTTACACAGTTCCTGGATAAATTCTTAAGAATGTACGCGTAAGTGGTGCTTTTCGCGAAGTTCCGTGTGTTTTTGCTTAAGTTCTGGCCGGATCTCGCGGAAAAGGTGTATCTCCAGAAGCAGCATCCAAAAGGGATTGTTACTCCCCTCTACGTAAATTGTCATAAGTAAGTTACCGTCGAATTCGGCTAGCTGATGGTTTTCGCCGAAGTTACAGGGAAAGCCCCTAACTTCTGGGAGAATGAGTGAGAAATGCACGTAAAAGACACGACATTCAGTATGAAAAACTTCGGAGCAGACATATTAGATTTTACTTTAGAAGAGGAGCAACGCAGTCATTCACTTTTCCTACTTCTTTTGGTAAAGCATTCTGGAAAGTTCTGCTCTGAACCATTTTTGTGATTTGCGATCATGAAATTTTTTTTTCACATTCATTTCACCAGTTAGCACCTATCAAGGACCTAAAGTAGAAGCAATAGCTATAACGTCAGAACTGTTAGGAAGCGCAAAAAGCAAGAATTATTATGTACGCATGTAACTGAAAAACTCTGCAAAAACCTAATCACAAAGATAAAATGGGGAAAATGTGCGTTTATTCATAGTCGCATGATATAATTGCTAGCGAAAGGATAGGAAACAGCTATCCTTACGTCACATCACCTGTGAATTAAATGAATAGTGAACCATGATCGCGACATAATTACTACAGGGTGGGCCTAAATTATGGGTGCCGGAGAAATTCAACTTCCTAAACGAAGAAGCTGTAATATCGGGGAGTTCTCCAAAAGGGAATGTTAGGGTCTCTTACAGCAACAATAATTTACACTGGATTTCGAGTGTTACTCCATCGGTGTCGATGTAGGGCCTTCAGACTTACCAGGAAGGTGTTGTCTGCGGCACGCAAGTAATGGTTACTATCACTCTCGAGTTTTTGTGAAAAGCTCGCCTAAGCCCATCAACGCAAACGTGGTTCTTAGCATGCATTTGGTCTACGCATCATCCAGATAGAGTAACTCGGTGGGCGGAGGCCGAAGGAATTGGTGGGCCACCGACTGAAGTTGATGATTAGAAAAACTTCTGCTGTCACCATTCACGGGCCTTCTTCTGGGCTCCATGACCGGGTGATACTTGTTCTCATTTGAGAAGTCTCTATTCAGTTGTTTCCTCAAAGGTATCCTCACTGATGGCTCGATAGTCTTCGTTTTACGAGAGATTTGATGGAAACCGTTCATCTGCATACGTCGGCTACACCCAGTTTCTTCGCAATTTTGGCACAAATTTTTGGGGAATGGTACCTTTGCGGGTGAAACTGATGACTCATGTTACTAGAGCTTTCACACATTGTACCACTCTGTGGATAAAGTTCTTGCACATTTCTGGAAGGCTACAACTCTTGCGTGTCTAAAATGCCAAGTGATAGTAACAGAACGGTGGGTCAATAGCTGGGCAATGGTTGAATCCGACTGATAAAGTGAAATGAGCAGAAAGTAGAAGATTTGGAAAATAGGAAAAATTTAAGAAATCTTGAAAGGACCCTGAAGCTTGCCAATACCTGAGCGAGTTCACAGCGCGCGGGCAGTACTCATAATTTTGGCCCACCCTGTATGTACAAAAAAAGAACAAACTCAAAAATGGACGGTTTTGAAATATAATGGGCATTGGAACAGCGTCCAAAAATGCATGCAGCTAAAAAATTTGGGACTTTTCTCCTCCCACAGCTTCCCTTTGACAAAGAAATTATGGATGGTAGAACAACTATTCAGATTGGAAATTGGAAGGACAAGCACTCGAATTTACTAGATAGAAGGCAGGGAGTAACGAAATTAAGAAAAAAAAACTTGTCTGCATAGAGATCAGAAGGCGGCGGGTGATCTCACACATGGACGACACTGGTATGCACAAATTTTCCCCACTACCCTGAAGGTGATCAAGACCTTATTTTTACGAATCCCCCTCACTCCGTCGTGGTGACGTGATAGCAGACGTCTTCGGTAATATGCACGAGTGTAAACAGACGTTTTACTATTTGCTCTGGCTGAAGCAAACAATCTGTTTGCCTTCAAAGGAATTCTTGCAGGCACAACATTGAACAATTTTTCTACTTTGTATCAGTAGACAGTTCCTGATTTTGAATATAAAAATCATGGAACAACGAGTACTCACTTATTATTGTGCTTCTAATCAAACCCCCGTATTGCAGGTCGGCTTCATGCGCGGCATCTGTTTGCCATGCTACGAATTGGTTGCAAAAGTGATTCCAGATGCGGCATTCCTGAGGGATCAGTGCGAGTGAGTTGGGGGAAACCTTCCCGATGTTGAGTGTTCTAATGGAATTCGCCCTTCCGCTTTACAGGTACAACGCAAAAAAATGGGAGGAGTTGGCAGCGGAACAAGCTGAATTGAACAAGCAAAAAACGGAAGAGCCCCAAACCGACAATGGAAAAGAATGACGACGGATTTAGACAGCAGCAGCAACACCTTTGAGGGTCCTGCTGTGGTTCCAATCCGGAAGAATAGCATATATTTATAGTTGGAGATGAATATGATTTTGCCTTAGCGTGTTGTGGTGAACGCATAAAGAGTATTTGAGTACTGTTAATTCATGTTGGACATTTACAACATTCTATACTCTACACAACTTCTTGTTTTGAATTGTGACTCAACCTTCCTTAGAGAATCAGCAGAGAAGTTTTGGCAGCTATGCATGCAAACATGCAAGTTTCACACGGCTCACTGGCCATGATTGCATAGTTTTTAAAATACTTTTTCCTCAGGGAGGAGAGGTGCTCGAGGGTGTCCACGCTTAGGACCTATGAACGGACTAAATTCGAAGAACTCAAATATTCAAAAAAGAGAGACCTTAATGTCTCCTTAACATTCTTGAGGGATCTGAGTTTCAGTCTAATTTTTTAACTACCTTTCCCAGCAGAAACTATATTTTCCAACCGCTATTGGAGACTTTTGCTGTTGGGAGATGATTACCCTGTAGTCATCGCATTCCACATGATGGATGCAAGTAACAGGACTAGTTTCACTTCACTACATAAATCAACATAGGTCTTTTTGTACTCCAACCCACATTTAACGCCTAGTGACACCCAGCAATCAGACGCTCAGCGTTAGGCCCTTTTCTCTTTTTAGGTAAGCGAAGGAAGAAAGAAGCATGGTTCACTAGATGAATGCTGAACTGCCTTCATCGGGTGGAAGAATTAGCAGTAGGTTTATCAGACTGTTGCGAAAATAATTGCCGTTTCAGAGTGTGCTCAACTAAACTTTTCTCTTCTGTCCAACTGGAGCAACTTCAGCCCAACATATGCAAGCTTCTTGTAGGGCTTTTCTTACTCTTTCGAATACTCTTGAATATTCTGGCTAGCTCTTTCCAGTGGTTTTTTTTATGGAGTCGCGGACAAATGATGAGCGGTTCCGGCTTGTTCACCCGCTGAAACACATTTTTGAATTTATTTTTGAATTTATGCAAAATTTTGAATTTAAATTTATTAGGGGAATCTCCTTGTAATCCAGGTGTATCCTGTAATACGACAGACGTCGATGGTTAGCCAGAATTGATTATGATGAATTTCCCATGTTGAGTCACATGAGTATACCCGTACGAGGTACGATGCACGTTATTTCGGGATCGATCCCAATCGTCCTTCGACGGAAGAGGAGGGCAGCCCTACCACGAGGCAACCACAAGGCGACTCCAACGAGGGAGGGGTCAGGTTCTGGCTTGTTTACCCGCTCAAACACGTTTTTGAAATTATTTTTGAATTTATGCAGAATTTTGAATTTAAATTTATCAAGGGAATCTCCTTGCAATCCAGGTGTATCCTGTAATACGACAGACGTCGATGGTCAGCCAGAACTGATTATGATGAATTTTCCCACGTTGAATCACATGAGTATACCCGTACGAGATACGGTGCACGTTATTTCGGGATAGATCCCAGTCATTGTGCCAACCGTAGCAGTGCGCGAAGCACCTTCAACGAGGAGGCCAGCCTTGCCACAAGGCAACCACCAGGCGACTCCAACAAGGAGGAAACCAGGTTATGGCTCGTTCACCCGCTAAATTACGACTTCGAAATTATTTTTGGATTTATGCAGAATTTTGAATTTAAATTTATCAAGGGAATCTCCTTGTAATCCAGGTGTTACCTGTAATACGACAGACGTGGATGGTTAGCCAGAATGGTTATGATGAATTTTCTCATGTTGAATCACATGAGTATACCCGTATGAGATACGGTGCACATTATTTCGGGATGTATCCCAATCGTTGTGCCAGTCATGGCAGGCCGCGAGGCACCTTCAACGGAGGAGGAGGCCAGCACTGCCACAAGGCAACCACTGGGCCACTCCACCAAGGAGAGGCCAGGATCCCGCTGCCAACGGGCAAATGGAGGCCAGGCTCGGGTTGTCCTGTTGGCAGCCGGGGCCTGGCCTCCTCCCCGTTGGATATTCCTGGTGGTTGGTCTGTTGGCAGCCAACCCGCTGGAACACATTTTTGAATTTATTGTGCTAAGAACTATCCAGGGCAAAGGTATCACACACCTACATAGCGTTAACACGGACCTCAACATGTTAACCCTTGGTAATCTCAATGATGCTTCCAGGCTCCGATTTCGCCCTTTCCAACAGTCCCAGAGCTACCGAATTAGCTCGCTATTAAGCCGATTTTTCATTTGCCGACTGAACACAGATCGATAGTCTTTAATTTATTTCAATTCAATATAGGTATGTATCTGATGTCCTGTAACCGCTTACATGCTCTACAACGAAGCAGCTGTTGGTCGCAACGTGATATGAAAGAAAAGGAAAGAGTGACGAAGGGAGTACCGTGGATAACTGTGATGAAGTAAGTGAAATAGCGTGATCTATCAAGAGGACAACTGCTCGAAAATAAAACATACATAAAACAGAGAACGACGGTAAACTTGCTGGGCAACAACTTCAGTGGCGAAGACCCGGTTGTTTGTGTTAGCGATGTGTGCACAATCTGACAATAATTACAAAATGAGGAGGAATGACAGGCGAGGGACAACGACGGCGGCGGCGGTGCGGCTGCGACGCGGCTGCGGCTACATCTGGATGTGCATGCCTTGCGTGATGACTCGTGTTCGACTTTCCTTCTCCAGCATCTTCCGCTCCCGCTCTATCCTATTTTTGATCATCTTCACCTTCTTTTTGATCAACGAACGATCCGAGTGATTCTGGATTCCCATACCCTAAAATTGAAAATCTGAAATGTTTTTTTTATTGGAGAAAAATTTGGTGCTCATTTTCAATTTCAGTGTCAATTCGCTCAAAAAAAAAAACGATGAGAAGCCATGGATAAAAGAACATAATCTTGTTTCAAATACAACGATAGTTGAATATTCGTGCATAACGCCTCTTTTTGTCCATATCCTCTCGAATTCTTGTACATTTTCCCGCGCGCTTTTCCTCTATGGTCTCTATGCAGTTAAAAAATAGATCTGGAAGAGCTCAGGATAGTAAAGGATCAGAAAAGAAGGAATCAATTTATTTGTTTCATTTTTCGTTACAAATTTCATGGTATCGAATTTTGCAACGGGAATCTTCCCAAACTTGTGTAAAGGTCTCCATCCTCTGCACATATTTTCCAGCTACAACCTTTCAAATGACCCCCCTCCCCCTCTGTAAGTAGTCCTGTTCAAGTCCCAACTTTTTCTTTCTCACCTTCAGTTTGGTTCCGTCCAGATCCAGGAATTTCGCTCCAGTGATCTTGTTAATGGTGAACTCGGGCACGTATTTGTCGAGACCCATGGAAACGAGCAGTTGACACACGTCGTCTATCGTCCAATGCAGCACTTGAAGGCCTTGGATCTGCTCGCAGGACGCTCTCCAGAACTCGTTCTCATCTGAAAAGGTGGTTTTTGCTGAGTAAAAGGTGAACAAGTGGGAGGAAGAAAAACAAGAATAAAGAAGGAAGTTGAAAACGCGGATCGCAATAAAAAGTGGAGATGAAACATGTTTCCTGGTTTCGCTCGGTTATAGATAAGTTCATGAATCTTATCCCTGAAAACATGCAAATGGTGCGGCCCGTCCGAGGTGATCGGACCAACGAGGCCTTGCATTTGGTGTGACATAGGCTATTTCTTCTAAGACCTTCGACTAACAGCTGTCAAGGAGGGCAGTAAATGGAGGTAATAAACATTTTTGCTCATCATTTGAAAGTAATTTACTTTACAGCTGAGAGAATATCCGTCGGTAAAACATGCGTCCAAGAAGTGCAGCGGAATTGCGGAAATTTAACGGAGATTTTTCGTAGAATTATGATAATTTCAAAAAGAAATCCATTGAGAATGACCTGCACTAAAGCAGCTGAACTGTCAGAAATTGTGCTTCCAAAAAATCAATATGAAATGAATAAATAAAGAAATTAAACTTCCTTTTTTTCAATGGGTGTTCTTGCGCTCTGAGCAAGACGAAGTATCAAATGTTAAGCGTCAATATAGCCCGTTTCGAGAACGACGATAGATGAGTATTTGTGTCTATGATCTGGATTCCTTGCCCGCCTTCTCCGAATACCGAATCCGACTCTATTTCTCGCGTTCTTGCTATAATATCTTCACAACTATGTTTCCCGGTAAAACACAGTATAATTACAAATGGTAGGAGGTTACATCCCACGTAGCACTGCGGTCATAGAAATTTATTTACTTGTTCATTCATTTACTTGCTTAACAGCTTATCTATGTAGTTATTTACTTTTTGGTTATTCATATATGACTCATTGAGTTACTCATTGCGTTGAGTAGTCACAAGACAAAAAAAAAACGGAAAGAACCTTATAATTCTTTGAGAATGTGTTGAGAGCTTCTAAAAAGGCACTTACTCGTCGCATATTTCTTCTTCAGAGGGAACAACAACCGTCGATGCACGAATTTGTGCGGCAGAGCGGGACTGGCAGGCTCGGATATTCGGGGAATCGGACTTCCGCACGACGACGAGTACTTGTCATCGTCCCACGTGGAAACCTCAGCGTCTTTGCGGCTCTAAAACGCTCCATATGTTGAATCTCTAAGGAATCCATGTTTTCATGGACTTACAGTGACGTTGTTGTTGATCGTCGTCTTCGGCTCCTTCGCATCCATGTTAGCCATCACTGCTTTGTCTTCATGAGGAAGCTCGCCTCCGGGTTTATACGCCAAACCCTCATCGCGCTTCTCCAGCTTGTCCTGGAACACCTATCCTAATTGGAAGGAGAAAACTAGGTCTGGCGGTCTTGCTACTCAGGGAGGACGGTCGATTTCGGTCAATAGCCACATCCCTCATTACGCGCCAAAGTATGCCTCGCTCTGTACGAATTATGGATTCAACAAGTGCACTTCTTTCCCATTATAATTGCGGATGCTTGACAAACGCATCCACCAAACCAGTGTTCATTGAATGATGTTCTGCTGCACAATAGTGAACACTAGCATTTTGTGGAGATTGACGTTGTCTAGAGCGGAAAAGAAGGAACAATGCTATGACATTCAAGAAATAAAAGGGTGCGAACGCTGTTTAAAGATGTCATGAGCAAACAGGCAATAATATATGAGTAATAGTACTGGTTTCAAATGAGAACTTGGTCACCCTTGAATAAAAGCATCACAGCTTAACACATTCCATATAGTGAGAAAGAATAGAGTCAGGTTTTGTTTTGTTGAAGGACTCTTCCCCTCAGGTGAAAAAGGAGTTTAGAGCATTGCACTACTCATGCACTCAACTTGCATAATATGTTACATCATAGTTAGACTTGACTTTCGACATTAATTATGCCACTAGATAGTGCGCAAACTTCTTCCCCTGCCGTCGCAACCAATATAAATTCAGACAAATTCTAGTACAATAGTTTTGGATAGATTTACTTATGTAGTTAGGTTAACACATTGCGGACCGAGGCCAGTTTTGCATGGGTAGCCAGTTGATGTCTAAGCTCCGGTCGGATCAATATGATTCGTTGTTTTTTGTATTTAATAAACTAGTCATGGAAGAAGGCTATCAGAAAAAGTGCAGTTCCCAACATTAAAACATAATGTGGTGTACCATTTCCATTGCATGACCAAATGGAGAAGAACGCAACCATGTGCATCACGTGGTCCGCACTAGCTTAAATGAGTGTTCGTTAATACTTCTGGCAGAGTAATTCATGTAGACTAAATCTGTTGGAAGAGCTAGAATACATGTTGGAAGGATCAGAATACAACCTTTCACTGACAATACGGACTGAAAGTTTTCGAGACCTAAGAATCTCTAAAGATTCTTTTCCGCGCAATACCATTTTGGCGATGTTTAGCACGTTCACGACAACGCATTTGTATGTTTTGGATCATCTTGAACTAAAGCTGATTTGTTCCAGAGGTAACAAGAGCACATTCAGTGTGCTAATGACGAATTTAAAGTTTCTTCAACATGATAAAGCCTTTCTTTATGATTAGAGCGCGCTCATACTGTAGAAACTGTATTTGCAGTATGATCATACATGGTGGCCGTACAAGAAATCTTATGATATATTGGGTGTGATATTCATGCTCAGCATGTCATTTAATCATAGCGGTTTTACTACATTCTGAGAGCTACGTCTTTTGTTTCTCTTCAGTACCGCTTTACCGACCCAGACAAACTTTCGGAACTTCCGCGGAGCTTGCCAATTTTCAGAACTTCCGCGGAGCCTGATTTACTATTAGAGCCCGATTTTCGGAACTTCCGCGGGAACATGACGTCACTGGTCGATTTTTTCGGAAGTTCCGCGCAAGTTCCGCGGAAGTTCCGAGTGGAGGCGCAGACAAAAAAGAAGCTTCGGAACTTCCGCGGAGCTTGACACTTCTCGGAACTTCCGCGGAGCTTCGAGACAGATAAAATGATACAAGAGACAAACATATGAAATGGCATGTTGTCGTGCATTTTTTGTAGTGATATGCTCTTGGTTGGGTTTAGCTAGCCATATAAGGAGTCATGGTCGAAAAGGAAAATTTTTCCGCTATTTTTTCTCTGAAATTTACTTCGGAATGCCCCAATAATGACATCTGTAATGTTGAATTTCGGGTAAAGGTCATGTCAGATAAATGTACCATTGGGATTGTTCCCATAAGTACGAAAATTCCATAGATTTTTACCAAAGAGGAATTCTTCCATGTTATCATTGAAGTTGAAACCTGATGCAGATACGAAGCACGGTCAGAGGGCAAACCTGCCTGAGGCTCGTCTCCAGAAATCGAAACCACTAGTGGCATAATTAGTTCTACGAGGTAGAAGGAACTTTGGTGGGATCCATGATCCTACGATTTTTAGTGTCGAGACCCGCGGAGGTGTTCAACCCTCCATGTTGGTCGATTTTACCTTATTACTCGGGTTTACGTTGGTTTCAAAATGCGCGAATTACGTTACTCTTGCTCGATTTCGGAACTTCCGCGGAGCTTTTTCGGAACTTCTGCGGAGCCAGTTCGGAACTTCCGCAGAGCCAATTCGGAACTTCCGTCGGGTCACCCGCGGAAGTTCCGAACAAGCTCCGCGGAAGTTCGGAAAGTTTGTCTGGGGAAGAAGAGGCTGTCAGCTTCGTGATCAGCGTGCAAAGAAACCCCGTCTGAAAAATTCGAGAAAATTCCACTGGAGCGAAAGGGCTAAAGCACATGCGACCCGTGGGTCGTCTACTATGTGGTACAGACCAACACTAACCACGGCAACAACGGTGAAGTTTTTACTATGATTTGAGCGTTTTTTAAAGAACCTATTTCAAAGTTAGGAGTCTCGTTTTGAGCTCATCAAACAGCTATTTCATAAATGTACCCATTTCCCGACAAGATTGGATATTTAAATTTTGTTAATAATAACATACACATTTAACATGCGGTCAGTTCGCTTGGGGTGGGAGAACAGTGGTAGACATGGTTGACCCCACGTCAGAATATTGCCATTTGGTCGCATCATATCATAATATTTTTTTCCACTTTTCTGCACAGTTTATATTACACAGTGCAATGTTCTATTACAGTATTATTTTCCATGAAGTATTTTTATTATGAATTTTCCATGACAGTATTTTCCATGAAGATTAGTCATATTAGGTGCCCTACAGCGTGAGTATGGTAAATTCTTGGTGCCATGGTAAAATGAAAGACCCGAATGGTGACAAAAACTAATGCATGACTTCGGAATAACCGCAGGATCGATTACTAAATGAAACTATCCTTTGAAAGATTGCGATAAATTTGAATTACATGTAACTTTCATGGAACATTTATGAATATAGACGGTAAATTCACCAACCTTCAACTTATCCCTGAGTTCGGTAAGCTCATTGTTGGCTATGGATTGCCGCCGTTGGTCCATCTCTTCAAGTTTCGCCTCAAGTTCCTCGATTCGCTCCTGAAGGTGCTCCCATATTTGGTGACGAACTGTTTATCAAGATCAGAAGCTCACCTTCAATTGCGCGACGAGATGTGAGTAGTGTGCGTCCTTGTCTCTCAACTGCTCCACATGGTTCTCTTCACGTGAGAGGAGCTCCTTTTCCCTGAAAATATCATCAATGAGATTGAAAAAAAAAACTGTCTCTACCTAAAAAGACAACATCTACCTCTCCTGGTAATTCCTGAGCAGCTGATTCGCCTGGTCGTACTTCTTCTCGAGTTGGTCGTAATGCGATTTCGTGCTGTCCAACACCTCGTGCATCTGATCAGCTTTTTTCTGTGACATTTCAAGTTCTAATTCAAGTGCAGCGATCTTCGCCTAAATGTCGCAAATGCAGTGTCTGCGTCGGAACAGTCACGACGACCACCGAACGTACCCTGATCTCTGACTCGTCCATGCTCCGTGCCGTAGGCGGCTCGCTCTCTTCGGGTTGGCTCTCTTCGCCTTCGTCGCTGACTATTCGGGCGCGGTCGGCCTCGAGGGATTGTCGGATCAGCTGAGCTACTTCGGATTCTTCGAGGTTCGGTTCTCGTCCTGCGGAAATAGTAGATTAGCGCATAAATAGTTGCCAATTTATATACCAAGAAAAGCCTATCCCTAATTCTCTATTTATTTACAAGTTCAAGGATCCGACAGTGGACAGCTAAATAGGCTGCAATGATACATAGGAGACTACAGCTGACCCAGACACGATCCACACCTCATACTTCAGGATCGATCAATTATAAGGACAGTGATATCAGTGCATGCTGTATGGATTATACATTGGACAGAATAAAAATCGAGTAATTTTGTTATTCTAATTAACAATTTAGGAAACATTTAGACATCCAGACATTAGAAAATGAGGAAACACTGGTGCTCTTTTTCTCTCATAAAGCATTACATTGGTCTCCAATGTTGAAACATTCGATTTTTCCATTTATTCGAAACATTCGATGTTCGAGAACAAAAATATGCGATTCCGAATAAATGGAAAATTCGAGTGTTCCAACGTTAGAGACCAATGCAGTGCTGTATGAGGGAAAAGAAGGGCATCATGGACGTTTGAATAGTCTCCAAATTTTTAAATAAAGCAATAAAATTATTCGGTTTTTATTCGGTCCCATGTATAGTGTGGATACGCAGATGATCAGAGACGTAAGCGATGCCACATGTGCGAACGGGTCCAGATTCACCCGATTCTGCTACATTCTTACATTTTACTTTCGCTGTATGGTTCACTAAAGATCTTTACCAGCATGAAAATATCATTTATTTGTTCACTTTTTCCATAATCTCTTATTTATTTACTTACTTACTACGATGTTACCACACAATGCCACATTGTAGGATATATAAATGGTGGAGACGGAAATATTGAGATGTACGGATGCGCAGACGGTCATACTGATAAGATGGAAATGGTACGGCGACTACGTCTAGAACCACTGCAATCTCCTATGTCTTCCCATTGCTGATGTACTGGGGATGTTTGCTAATCACTCATTTTATACCGTAACCACACTTTTGTATGGTTACGGTAAGTAAACTATGGGTAGGTATCCCAGAAAATCTTCTGGAATCTTGCACCTGCTTATTTAACGCGATGATCACAATTTTCATCTTTATTCAACATTTGTTGCCACTTTTCTACCAAAAACGTATTCCCCCCCCCCCCCCCACAATTTTCCCACTGTTCATGGCGTAACCATTGAAAAATGGTATTACATACGACACTAATGGAAATAATTTCCGTGATTACCTTAAGCTATCCTACTAAGGAAAAATCTAATAAATATATATATATGCATTTTTCTCTAAGATTCTTATAAGCAGAACTAGGCCAATTTTCCCTCTTTTTATTTCAGTTTTCCTGCAAAATTTATTTCCCAGCCTTTCCTATGGAAGAATTCGGTTAAAAATGAAGCTTTGGATGGACTTCGCACTGGAATAACCTCGTACATATTCATAGGATTCCATATATAATATTAATGGAAAGGGCATATCCACCGAAAGGAATCCAGAAAAACAAACGCACCAATAGTGAAGAGCACTCGGTTTGAAGTCGCCCGAAGGGTCTCGGCGGCGTAGAGCTGACTGACTCCGACGAGGCTCTTCCCGTCAACGGACACTATCTGATCGCACACTCGCACCCGTCCGTCTCTGGAACACCGCAGTTAGTGGGGTCCGCGAGGGGAAGCACATCGACCAGCCGCCCCATTTAGGATATTGAGTCCCGAATGAAGCCAGGCTGCGTTCTATCTGCGCACTGACCTGTGTACGGCTCCTCCGGGGGTGATATTCTTCACAAAGATGCCTAGCTTCTCTAAGCCGGAATCGGCTCCCACTCCCATTCCTGAATAGATTGGATCCAGGCTGTTCCAGGGACAGCAAAAAAGGAAGGGGTTCCTCACCAATTATGGAGACTCCTAAACCTTCTGGGCCCTTCTCAAGCATAACATCGAATAATTCCATACGCTCTAATCGCCTTTCGAGTTCATACTCGGCGCAGCTGGCCACCGGATCGATATCCTCGTTTTTACGGTCATACTCCTCCACCGAGTGGGTGCAATATACCTGAAACAGGGGTGTGGATTGGCTTAGTCATAATCTCTCATGTACATGTTTTGCATCAGAGACTACGTATTACGTCACAGCTCAAAGACCAATCTAGGACGCGACAATCACACATGCACAGCTTGGACAGGACAACGTTGGAGGATTGCGGGAGGGCCGGAAGGAGATACCATGAAATTGGTTGGATTTCCGAGAAAAGCTGGAGTATAATTTGGGGTTTCCACGCTGATGGGAGCAAAGATAAGAAGGATATCAAGTCTCAACGAACTTCTCCAGAAAATTTTGTTCAATTATGGATTTAAGTGATAATTATTCATAAAATAGAGCTCGAGTCGAATTTGTAAAATCTAATGTTGCTCACAACTAAAGAACCAAATTTGTAGTGGAAAACCACAGCATCTACAGGGAATTCCAATCGGCCGTGTGCAAGGGGTGGGACCGCAGCGCGGCTCTCTCGGGGAGAGACACAGAAGCTCTGCATGTGGCTCCGGTTTCTCTGGTTCTGCCAGCGGCAGACAAGCCGAAGAGCGGCGCCGCGGTCCAACCTCTTGCACATGGCCGTTTGGAGTTCCCTGTAGATACTCACAAAATAGAGCTGGCGCTAAAATTCACAATCAGCGTCCCTGCTGTCAGCCAAAAGGATACCTATTGATTTTGGGCGGAGCATAGGTGGCTACGCTGCTGCGCGAATCACTAAAAATCGATAGGTATTGAGGTCTGTGGGACTTGAGCGACGGCGAAGCTGGGTACTATACTTTGCGTGGAGTACAGCAACAAACTGAGCTTGAGAAAGTCACACAGTTATGTGTGTGATATTCCAGAAATACGATTCAAATGGTCTACAAATTACAAAAAAAATGGTCCCAGAAATGTCCACAATAACCCGCAAAATCCGCCGTAATCCTCCACTTCGTCTCTGTCCAAGGTATTAGTTAAAGCAAATGGAAGTTAGACTAACAGGTATCGGTGCTGTGCTGAAGGAGACCTTTCTGTCGCGATCGAGGTCTCGTTCCGGGCTGAGACCTCGTCTCGTCTCAAGCACTCCGTCGGCGCGTTCATCGTCCGACGACGCGCCACGTGACGACAGTGTTCGACCGTCGTCATCGTCGGCGTCGCGACGCGTTTTCACCAACGCGTACGTGGTGTGTCGCATTGCCTGTGCATCTGCGTCTAACACACTGTTATCGTCTCGATCATCACCAAACCTGAAAATGGAAGGGTTTAGAAGATTCGCTCAGGAAAATATTTGTGGGAAAGTGCACAGTATTCTAAGTTGTTATTCAAATAGAGCAGTTAGCAGGGGTGATAGTAATCCCAGAACTTCTTGGAGCGCTCGAAAAGGTGGATATGCTTTTAGAAGGAGTGGTTAGTAGAATTAAAAGGTAGGAAATAAAGGAAACCACCACCAGGTTCTACCACTAAAGGGATAGATGAATGTTCCAAAGGGCTTTGTTTCAAAAGAACAGAGGGATGTCGTGAACACAAAAATGATCCGAAGCAGGAAGAAGAATTGCAGGTTTTCAAAGAAACCTAAGTCGGAAGAAAAAATTTCCTCCACTTTCTTTCAGAATGAACGTGTTTACTTCAACCCAAGAAAAGAACAGATTTGATACTTATACGCCCGATAATGTGTGTACAAATAACTTGCACACGTTCATTTCCTAAGATTTTAATGTTTCTTCCAAAAATCTGCACGAATTTGGAAACATCATAAATTTTCAACTTAGCAGCAAATGCCATACACCGAAAACATTGCCTTGCTATCAATCTACACAGCAAATGCTAGCAAGAAAGTGCAAGAACGATGTAATGCGGGAAATTTGGGAGATAGACCCAAGGAAAAAGCCTGGTAGCCAGAAAAACACATTTTACAGGGTTAAGCAAAGCTTTGCAGGGAAAGCATCGAGGATTGGGTCATCTAGTGGGTGAAAAAAGAGAATAACACAGTTAGACGAAGATTTCTAGCGTTTCTGCTCATGTTATGTTGGAGTACTCGGAAAAACCAAAATTTGGCTCTAGGATTTATTCTGCCAAAAGCTGTTGCGCAAAAGTTATTTTCAGCTACAAGAACATATCCAAATTAAAAAAAAGGACTTTGGGGGCCATAGTTGAGCAATAAATCCTAGATGAATAGAACTTTAATCTCGAAGAAGGAGAGAAAACCAGTCTTGCATCGTTTTCTTATACGGAAGCTAACTACACAGCAAAGGGCACTGAGTTGGGTTCATAATGTGTACTGATTGTTCAGTTTCAGTGAATATCTACAATTTGACAACGTAAATCTCGGAAGACACACATTGGCCGTTCTACACATAATGGATCTGGTGTGACGTAGGCAGAAAAGGAAGAAGGAAGCCGCAAGCAAGCCTTCATTCCGCATTAAGGAGCTTTTCTCATGAATTTTCATTGGAACAATTAATTGCAAAGGAAGAAAAAGCTGGGATAGCCGGGAAAACGGCACAGCGCCGACTATTTATATGTTTATTTACTCTCTTTTATACATAGGACCAAATAAGAACCGAATGACGCAATTCATTGAATTACTAATACAGGACTAGATTCAAAGAATTCAAATGGTCAAAAAAGAAAAAGCCCTAACTAGATGCCTTGTTTTAGTTCCCATGGGATTGTATTGCTCCCTCTTCATCAAACATCCGACCCATAGACTTATTCGAAGTCGAATTTTCGAATTTCGTACAAATCGATAGCTATCTAATGCATTATCCGGTCCTAGGTATACTCTCTTTCCATGGGTAGTGAACACCAAAATTCTGTAGGCGGAAAGATTGAGTATTCCTAACTTTGAACAGAACTCCGCTATTCTTTGTGGAGAGCTTCAAATACTTGGCATGAGCGCTTTTCTGTGCAATACAAACAAAAAAATCTTTTGAGATACAGTACTATGTAAATATACTCCTCGTAAAAAAGAAAGCAGTGTTCAGTGCACATCCATTCAATGCAAAAGAAAGCAAAATCATACTGGAAGCACTGACTGCACGTGGCTATGAACTGAGGGAACGCAAAGATCTGCAGCAGCAGTGGCAGCCAACAAAGAGGAACAACGATGGCTGCACGGCCGGGCTGTGGGGCGAGCGCGGGTGGTCCCAGGCACGCCTATTCGATTTTTTAAACTCAATTTGTGGGACCGCACCCGCACGTGAACGTGGTGGAACGAACTCTCGAGTACGTACATGTAACGAAAACGACACAGAGCGGCAGGGCCGGGACGGTGGCAAGTTGTTAGCGAGATAGCTCAAGTGCTAGTAACATGCATAGCTTTGAAACTGGCAACTACCGACCGTCTTCTGTAGAACGAGGGATCTCGCCAGTACGGCTCGTAGCTGGACCGCTGCCGCAGCGCCTGCTCGTAGTTGGAGGCGGGCGTCGACTCGACGGCGTACTGCGGCGGCCTCATCTGCTGCTGTTGCTGTTGGTCGTACGGTGATCTCTGAGTCACTGGCATATTCCTCGTGAATCTAAAATGTCACGCCATGCGCGGGAAGGTTCTGAACAGCGAAAAGAAGGAGGGAGAAGGAGAAAAAGCCGCATGCAAACAAGTCTGAAATGCAGCGGAGGTAGCGGCGGTTCGCGCTTCAGGAGCGATCCAGGCTCTCGGCCAGGGAAGCTGCACGAACGACGAGCTACTGCTGCAGTGCGGAAGCGATCGTCGACGCCGGGAGGAAATGCTCAGCTAAACATGCGTAACGAAGCCTGATATGCGCTCCGCTTCGTAATTTCATTTGCGGAGCGGCGACTTTTCAATGAACTTAACGAATTTAATGAGACAGAAAGCAACCGACAACGTGTGTTAGCAACAAAAGTCTGCATTCATTTCATGCCAGGCGGAAGGTGATCCCAGCCGTGGGAGCGGGAGAAGAATGAACTCACTTCAGGGGATCCTGAGCTCGGGGCGAGCCGCGATTGAGCAGCTCCAAGTCGGACGCCAGTTCGGAGAAGTTTCGGGCGACCTGAAATGTTCTGGATGGAGACAAGCATGAGGGGGTAAAACATCGATAAAAAATAGTTTAATATGACGACAAGGGGATGTCAAGAAAAAAGGGACAGAGGAGGAAAAAGCAGAAAAGTTATGAAATTTTTTTCTCATTGTCCTTAGACAAACCAAGCTAGAAGATGAAGAAGTAAGATCTCCAAATTCAAGAGAACATAGGAAATATGAAGGAAATTCCAGTCGAATTCCTTGAAAGTGAGAGTGTCCGCACGCCTTTTACCTATGACTAAGAAATGTTGACAGCCAGATATCTCCTCATTAAGCTGTCAGCTAAGCATCTCATGGAATATTAGCAACTCGCACATAAACATCCTTAAACGGAATTAGACCCTCCGAAAGGGCATAATATGAAATCACAGGGATTACTTTATAGCCAGGCAGCCTGCCGTTCAACTAAACGAAAACCAACAGTAACAGTGACGAGCTCACCGTTTCATGCACACATTTTTCCATAAAATCTCCCCCATCGAATCGATATGCTCGTAACAAAAGGATGAAGTACGATGAAGTACAAACAAGGTTTACACAAACAGGGATCCCACCCATGGGATTAACTGGGAATCGATGGAACGAATCCTAGCACTGCGTGTTACAGAAAGAATAGTGTTGGATGCAGACGGATATGAAAGGTTCTACCGCGCCACCATCATCTTAGGCAATCCAGAATTCCTATGGAATTGCTAATGATGAAAGGAGAAACGCATAGCGAGCCGAGGAAAATGAAGTCTTACTTAGGATTTATGTGGTAACTTTCTCAGACAAACGTCATTTTTCTCCATTTTCCGCAGACTTCTTCTCTAGCAAACAACCAGAAAGCTCGTAAAAGGCTGATGAGGTAGCCTAACCTGCATTCATACCAAAGACAAATCTACGCGCCAAAAGGAAATAAATAGGCCTTCCTTTGTATTTTTTCAATATTTCTACTCTTTGGATAAGTGAGTTTTTTGACCTGACTCACAGTTTTGAAAGCGATGTTATTACTGCTGAGTTACCCTAAAAGTGAATCAAGTAGTAGAATAAGTATTATTTTTTGATTGCAAAAGCGATGGGTGTCGCGGATGAGGAGGGGGAGGGGGATTCCAAGTCGTTTGCGTCTTCAAATAAACAATTAAGTGTTTTGAGGTCTCAGCGGTTTCCCTTCAAGATTTATAAATACACAAATTCTTCACAAGGAGCCAACAAGGAAGCAGGGGCGGGGCGCCCCCAACGAGAATGGGTGGCCGTATGAAACTTTCAAAAACTTTGTATTGATTAGCCTATTTTCAATTGTTTACTTTAATTACTATTTTACATGTTTATCATTATTTAATTAACATTAAAATTAATATGTCTTTTGTTTTCCATTCCATCTCGATTCCCAAAATGTCGGAGACACAAATTTTTTCCCACGCTCCCTGGCTTGCCACTTCTGCATCTGGCACTGGGAGCCAGAGATGACTTTTTCAATCCGACTTCTAACGACCTTTGATGCACTAACGAGGAATATTTAATTAGTCAAAAAAGTGCGAAGTAACCGAGTCCCACGCAAGTTTGTAATTGGATTTGTTGCCTCTCGAATGGGCTAACGTCAGCTGATTTTCGAATTTCCGAGTAAAGAGTCACTGATTGGAAGGGATCTCTCAAGGAGCTGAGGTTCTGCGGTGGGATTTGTGGACAGCACATGGAGGTGCTAATCTACCAGCTAATCCATGATGAAACAATTTCTCAAGCAAATATCGGTGCATTTTAGTGGTTACGGGAAAGGAAGAAAATAGATGTAAAATAGATGCACTGTCATGTGCACTCATTTTTTTTTACAACACAAAAAACTTGTCCACTCTGGAATAGCTGGGGGAGGTGGGCACCGCCTTTTATTTATTTATTTATTTATTCCAAACCTATGCTTAAGGCATAGCGTTACAAAGTTAATACAAGAGAAGAAAAACAAATCAGAGTTGAGTAGCATTAAATAACAGTAAAATGCCTTTTCAGGAATGTTACAGAATCAGATTGATAATATGATAGGAGAATATTGACTTCATCTATGTATTTATCAGTGATTAGCTCCTGTGAATGTGACAGAATCAAAAATGAGGCCTATGAAGAAAACGAGATGTATACTGTAAAGAAAGAAAAAACACTATGAGAATTCATTAAAATTTTAGACGGCTATAAAAGTTTTTTTTTCAAGAGTACATAGAAAATCCGAGCTTTAAGCTGGGAAACTTATCCATAAAGAAGCTCGGGAGGTGATTTAGGACTCTGGACAGCATTTTTTTCTTGTTCCTACCCTTTACATGGAGAGAAACGTCAACAGCAATTATGGGTGACTTCTTCTCCGAATAAAAAAGCAAGACCTGGTAAGTCAGGATAATCCAGCGTGGGAGTGAACGCTCCAATACCATAACAGTTTCATACGAACCAAAAATTCCTACCAGTACAGGAAGAGTCGACTACACGCGGAAGGGGAAGAGCGGGGGCCGGCGTCGAGCTGCGTGGAATTTCAAATCGCCGACCAGTTCGCCGACAACCTCATTCCCACTCAATGAGTATCGCATTTGTAAAAACAAAAAGTCACTCGGTGGAGGGCCGCGCCAGCGGCCGAGAGGCGAGAATCGCGGTCATCGGCGCCTGCAGGCGCGGCGGCGACGGATCTCGAGTGGCCGTCGCGCCGCGTCTCGAGGTCCTACGCGACAAAAACACGCCGGCTGCTGTTGTTGAAGTTAATGCGGCGATGTGCATAAAGAAATCGTGTCTCTCTCACGCCGAGCAGTTATCTGATTACGCTGGGGAATCACTGGATACTGCTGGGAACACGCCCTCGCTGCCGGCCGCCACCCGCAGGCAGAAGTCGCGTGTCGGCACTCCGAGGCGCCGTTTTTCGCACACTTCCACGCACTCGCCCTCTGTCGGCCCGCGGCTTTTCTCGCGCCTGCTCGCCCGCCGCCCTCTAATCGCTCGACGATGGAACGGACGGAATCTGTTTTCACGCTGTTCCAGCAGAGTCTACAGGGAGACCACGCTGCTCGTCAGAGTTGCCAGGATGGGTTGTCGGGCAATTGTGGACGAGCGGGTGTCAGAACGATCACCCATTGGGATTCAAATCGGAGCTGTGGTTCGAAATATTGGCAGCGGAGAGCGGTCAGAGATTGTTCTCGCTTCGGATCGCAGCTGTAGCAAATCCAGAGAGGGGGAGGGAGACTTTACATTGGCAGGCAATTGTCTTCTCATTTATTTGAAGCCGTAGACAAACGTTCGCGCGGTAGATGGCAGACACTAGACAGACCGCTAGCATAAACCGTGAAAAGTGGTACTTATAAAAGATTCAAATGCAACTCCAAAAAGTGAACGCAGTGTTTCAACACAAATCTAGTGGCAAAAATCTCGATGAGCACGTTCTGACTTTCTGAATTTATTTATTTACCTACTTATTCGACATGTGGAGTTGTTACAATGAGATTCTGTTCAAAACAAAACAAGAGTAACATCCAGAACAAGACATGGATAAATTTTGGCTACCAAAAAACTATTATTTTTTAGGAAAGTCAGCTACTATTAACAATTACAGGGCTGTTAGTTTCAATATGAGTGGGAAACAGCAGCAACTCGGAGGATGTAAATTTAAGATTCTATTGAAGGTTTGAGGCTGAACATGGGAAGGTACCTTGTGGTCTAAAAACCTACAGAAGCAGTAGGGACCAAGCAACAAACTAACTGGCTTCCCCAAGAATTCTTGAGATTAAGACCATCGGATGAATGCGTATACTGAGGATTGTTAGGACCAAGCAAACCGATTAGATCACTTTAAGGAAGAAGCCAGCAACTGGTGCAAAACCTCTAAAAATCATTGGCCAGACCAAGGATGAGAGGGATTCCGGTTTCGGTGTTTTTGGTGTTCGGAAATTCCCAAAATCTGACCTCGTATGCACGAGCTTCTAACTGCTAGATTTTCGGAGGACTGGAATTAACTGAGTTTTGTCAAGTAGTGTAGCTTCTGTCCCTCAAAATTTCCCTTACTTAGAACTTTTCCCAACCTTCGACTTCCAAACTCCCTGCCTTGCATAATACCTCCGCTTATTCTTGGGACAGACTGAATGCCTTAAGAAACTCCTCAAATATCTAAGAAAACAGGGAAGTACATAGTTAGGCACTATTATAACATATGTGCGTGGGTCAAAAAGCGTTCCAAAATAGAGACTCAAATAAATATTTGATTCCAAAAATTGAAAAATTCAAGTAAGAACCCCTTTTTGCAACCCTTTTTGCCTTTCCGCCAAGGTTGTGCTGCCCTCTATTTTTCGATCATTCGAATTTTCAACTCAACTGGTATCGAACTCCCAATATCTGGTGTGTTCAATATGTTAGTCGGTCCCGTCGGTCCTCTATCCAGCCTTGAACATGGTGATAGAAAATATCTTCATTTTCTTGCACCCAACTGCGCTTTCTGGTCCCAACGATCAGCTGACTGCGCCAGCGCTTTCGACGAGCGCCGCTTACCTATACCAGACAATCCTTCTCAAATATGTGAACGCCTAATCGTCGGCTACTGGCTCATTGGTGAAATGAGCCTGAAAAACAGCTCATCACCAATTTCCCCCATCTATAGGCAGCGAATTTTTCCCGGCCAGCAATTTAATGGATCTCGTTTATGGTCGCTGAGATGAAGTGCAATGATGAGTAAACAAATTACATACCAACACAGCGTGCTATATGTACACTGTCGCCCTTCTGGTTATGTTCTCTGATCATTTTCCCCTTAGCGCCTGGGAACCAGCGGATCAATCCAAGCCAGTCAGTGCTTTCTCATTGTTCTTGCGATGTGTTCTTCCTGGATCACAAGCGAACACAACAGCTCGTCCAGAAACCGGGAATTGGGGACTAGGAAAGCCGCAAATTCCCGGAGGACCCTGCTGGGATTCACATGTGACAGCAAACAAAATCGGGTTTACGAGAAAACTGTGGCGTTCTATTGATCTTGATTAAGTGGTTCTATGTAGGTGACTATCCTTGCTAACCACAGGGCATTGGCTAAGACTTCATGAGTCCTCACCTTGAGTGATATGTGGATATGGAATCCATGAATTTTTCTCGGAATAATAAGAACCCCCGGAAGGTGAAGAAATTCCCGAGTCGGACCCAGAAGAAATAAGATCAACGTCATCATCAACTTCTTCGCGGCGTTATTCTTATTGACATATGCACTTACATACTTATTCATAGGTATGACTCATAGCTGTGAAGGAATTCACAGCTTTCAGAGCTTCAACACATTTGTCCACAATATACAGACCAATATATGTACATACAGGTGAACGAATCGAACACCTTCGGAGAAGTGTTCGAATATTCGAATAGTCGAACAGATCATTCATTCGGCGTCAACAAAAAGGTATTCAAACAATTCAACCACTGGACATTGTTGGAAAGAGATCTATTCGAATCATTTCTTCATTCCACCCAATTTCAGGAGTGATTTATTGGAAATTGATTCATTTGGCTTATGAAAAAGCGAGTTACGCACTTGAGGCGCCCAACAATTCGAATAATTCGAAGAAGCTTCGATATTCAAACGAAATATTCCTTGTATTTGCAGAAAAGACAATCAGTTGTTGATGCCGCTATTCCATAACTTTCTCAAAAATAAAGACACTAATATTTTTGGAACAGGTGAATTTTTCGTGTCACGGCAGTAATGTACATACATATGCACGTGTATTCCTATACAAAAGTGGCCCACTCGAAAAGCTCAAAAGTTCGAAGAATCCAAAAATGTTACTATTCGAACTATCCATAAGTCTAATCTTTAAAATTTTTTGATTTCCGAATGAAAAGTCCGAATGTTTTGAAAATATATAGTCAAATATCCTCTTTCGCTTTGCTTATCAAAAATCCTTCCGACAACTAACACGTGGCAGAAGTCCAGAGTTAATGAGCAATAAATTACAACATTGAGATCGGTCAGGGAGGTTAAGGCGCTTTTGTTTCTTTAAGATCATTACCTTAATGTCGTGTGCTTACTTGGGGAGTATGAATGACTGTTGAAGTCGCTCAAATGATGTTTTCTAGCTCAACCCCTCATGAATTATTGGAGATCGCCCCGAACTTAGCACTTAGTCACCCAAAGCAGAGCATTTAGTTTTCGCTCCTCTTTTTGCTGAGTGTTTCTCCCACAACACACACAGATGCTCGTCAATCACTGACACTCAGCTTGCCAGGAACATGGACAACAAACACCTAAGCGAAATGAAGAGCTATCGAGATAACAGCTCCGAGGAAGCCCGAGTGGCTAATAGGTGCGATAAATCAGTTACAAAGCAGTACGGCAGCGTTTGCCGCCAGTGAAATTCTGAAAGAAAAGCTCACCTGGGAAAGTGGACTGCCAGGACATGGGGCGGCTGGCTTCGGTGGCAACGGGGGCGGTTGTCGTAACGGCCGGGGGGAGTAGAACGAAGGTACCTGCTTCAGAAACATGAAAATAGGTACGGAACATAGCAGTAGGTGTACTATCTGCTAAACATGTAACTGCTTTTAGTATTTAAAAAGTGATAATCTGCTGTTTAATCAGAAATTCTCAAAAAGGATACTTTCACAGAGATGCATTCTGCATTCAGAGCGATTTCTGAGTAACACTGGAGCACCTCACCGCAAAATTGCAGCATTCCATCAAGACTTTACTATATATAGTAATGTGATTTCTCCTCAAATCCTTCCCCATATGTTAATGATATTTTTTTAATATTGTTTTTTTTCTGTCAAGAAACGTACTTGTGATTATTCTCTAAAAACAATCTCCTAAAAATCTTTTTCAGAAGAAATTTTTTTAAGCCCAAACTGTGCTCTTGTCAACATCAACATCATAATATCCCCCTATATTCATTTTACTATATGTAATGAAACAATTTCTCAAAAATTTCACTATGTATAACATGGCTTTTCAAGGGGCCAGTTGATTCTCTTAAGATATTTAATTAAATCATCCAAACTGTGCCCTCAACCTTACAGAAAATTGTTAATTTTCCGGAAGGGCCATAGAGCATATATGACCTGAGTTCTGGCCCTTGGGGTCGAAATTTTATTACATTTGGGATGTTTTTAATCCTCCAAGAAGTTTTAATTTCTGGAATCGACCCGAATAGCGCAAGCTATGCTCTTTTCGCTATGTAAACTTGTCGACTTTCGCTGCAGAGGAACAACAAACTGTTCCATAGTCGTCCACGCTTTTTCTCACGGATCCTTTTGACTGTTGACTCTACACCGTCGCGGCTGCAGCAGCATTTTTTCCAGTTGTTCACGCCGAAACAACGCGACGATGTTCCAAAACAAAAACCAGTTGTGTGTCTATAAGGAGATGCTTTTTTGTTACGAAACATTCAACAAAGACGTTATTGAGGAATTTCGTCAACAAAGGCATTGGAATTGCGACAGCGATGCAGAACATCAACATCTAGGGGAAAATATAGCACTGTACGACAGTGCAGGCGTTTTGCAAATGGTATGAGCTTTAGAAAAAAGCAATTATACTATAACTTATAAACTTGACGGATGAAAGTATAGCAAGAATTGCTCTTCACTTATTTACTTTTCACAGGATTCTCTGCAGCAGAAATAAGGCGCACGTCTACGTTTTTCGCTTGAAAAATGACGGCATTTTGCTTGTACGCGCGTCTCAGACATTACATAGGGTTCATTTCTGATCTTTTAGCTTCCTTCATCACAAACTGACTAGGGCATATCAGCCCACTTTTTTAAATGGTGCATTCGCAGAGTTGGTGAGAATTATCGTCGTTTCCAGAAATGTTGCGTGTTCGGGATTTAAAAGCGCGAGCGCAAATATAGCAAGGTCACTTCAGGAAAAAAAATTATGCTAACTGCTGTGTTTGGCACGCGTCCAAGATGGCAAAGATGCGATTTCGCATCAGGTAACCTCAACCCTCTTGACTGCATAAACCTCTTGTTAATTATAAAACACAAAAAATACTCTTTTAACGGGTAAGTTTTGATCAACAGCCGAAAAGCTAATACAAGCTGTTTTCCTTCTGCTTTTTCGTCTGATTTTTTTTTATTCTTTGCTCCTTTTTACCAGTGGAGGTATGCCTTTATCGAAGATGTCACCTGTGCAAATCCAGGTGAGGATATCCTAAGCAAAATATTCCCCACTAATGAGGGAATGTTACGCAATCTAATGGGAGTATATAAAAGTGTCGAGGCTAATTGCTATACCTGGGGTCAAAAAAGATGAGTAATTTAGCTAAGGACTACGATTACTCGTTAATAGGATTTTCGTATACATAATAATATTGCGCTATCCCAAATATGGTGACCGTTTTCAAGGCTTCTTTCTTTTTTGAGATGCCTTCAGAATTGAAGCCGCGCAGATACTCACCTTCATATTCTTTCGAAAACTATACAATTCCCAAATTGAAGAAGTATGAATTGCGAATTCTTCATTGTTAGATTACGGCCTTTATTTTCGAGACAACTTAGACATCATTATTTTTGATACTAAATGATAATATAATAGTTTCTCTCTACCAGGGCCGTAATGCGGTCCCTTATTCGGACATTCCAACTTTCGACTCATTTGAACCGAATATCCGGATTCGATTGAATTTACGTTACTTAGTGCTAGCTATGTCAAATTCGACCACAGCTTGGCCCGTCCCTAGCACTGGCCAGGGAAGAGCAGCGCTGCAGCAGTCTCATCCGGTTCCTTACCTCTTGCTGTCGCTCCAGCTGTTCAAACAACGCCTTCGTATGTGAGAACCGTGCTCGCGCATCCTCAGAAAACAGCTCTGAGGCTGTGGTCATCTCGGTCTGCAAAGAACAACCTTGATCCAGAATATTCCAGCAAATTCCAGTACCCAAACCCTGAGGATCCTCGGTGGGAAAGGAAAACGAAACGGACTCACCTCGGACTACAATACGAGCTCGAGACGATCAGTGCGGCGGGTGGCGATATGGCGGTGGGTGGCGGTGGCGGCGACTCTCTCTTTGGCGGTGCTGGTGCTGGTCAGTCAGTGGTCGGCGGCCATCGTCCAGACCACTCTCGGGATGTCCTCCACGAATAGCGCGCTCTCTCGTGGATCTCTGCAACTGACGGTCCGTTCACTCACTCACTATCAGCGCTGATCACAGCTGATATAACCGAAATTTGCCCCGCAACACGACATGTGATATTGTACGAATCGCTCATAGAATTCAGGTCATCGGCGCCGACAGCTGTGGTCCGCCGGCAGCACAATTTATGACAACATATCACGGAGAATCGGCAATATAGAGGTGATAGATAGAGAGATAAGGCTGGAGGTAGGGATCGGATGGTTCCCGGGGAAAAGTTGAGGTGGTCTCGGTCTCGAAAGGGACGCTAACTAAAATGTAGCAATTATCCGAGACAATTCGGCCTCCATGGTTCGCTAATCGCAAAAACGACCTCTGTTTTTCTCACCGAGGGAAATAGTCGTCTGGAAGGTAGAATGAGATGAAAAATCAGCCGCAGAGAAGAGGACGCCATGCAGAAATACATATCTTAGACGAAAACATCGAAATGACTATGTGCTCATAGCTTCCCAAGGGGATAACTGACTTTAACTATGCCCTTTTTCTGGTAACTTTAATAAATCCTAGCCTTGTAAGTACCTGAACTCGTTCTTAGCATGTACAGTAAACTGGTAATAAAAGTTGAAAATAAATAATTAGTTCAAAACAGGAAATTCGGAAAATGATTTAGAAAAAAAAACAGAAATAGGTGTTCCAGAGAGGAATTTGCTAGGGAAAGGTGTTTCTCTAGTGTCTCCAGAAAGGCGGGTTTCCAGCTAAATTCCGGACAATGTCGATTGAATGGGAGTAAATTGCGCGCTTTCCTTATTATTCAGCCTCTGACAGCTTAAATAATATGTACAAGTTGTGCATTTCTAGGAAGAAAATTTAGTGGTTTCCATCCAAATTCTGGGCAAATTCCTCTCACGTTCATGTTTTCCTCTGGATTATGAATGAGTAAACAAAAACAAAAATAAAATCTTAGTGAAAACTGAAGGCGAAGATCTATCAGAGGTAGAGCTCCTGGGACTTTGCTTCTATTTCTTTAAAGATTACAGAATTCAATCGACATAATGAATAGGAACAGAGTTTCGAATAAATCACAATTCCCACGTCAATTAAAATATCGACGGTTAGAAAAGCTCGAAATTCCAGTTATTCGACTTATTAAAGCAAAACCTGTTCGATTCAAACTTATGCTACATAATTAGGAGATGCTGGTACGGCTAGACAAGACGACGGAATTGAGAATCAAGATGTACGAGGAACCAAATCAAGGTTTCCCTGGAATCTTAGGAAGATCCATGATACGTACCCAAAACTAACGAAAGTAGAGAAAATGAGAATGGCGTCAACAGAAAAACAGCGTTCGCGATTAAGATCCCAGTTGAGGGAATGTACCTGGAGATAAAACCTAAAAATTGAGATACTTACTTCCGAAACCTGTATTCCGCCTCGCCCAACACGGCCAAGTCAACATGGTCTTCGAGATTTATTTTGCTCGAGAATGTCCACAGAAACTAACTTCACAGAGACTGACTCTCCAACATTATCCAATCCAGAGTTACCAGGATTTAGGCATTTCTAGGTTGGCTCCTGTGGGTAGAAAACAAAGTCCTCAGAGCACTTTTTCCCAGGATGAAGCAGCAGAAAGGTCAAATTATGCCGTGACGTGGACGCAATTCCGCTTCACAAGCGAAAAATTCTCGTGAAAGTGAAACGCTGAATCCTCGGAACATCTCAACGAAAGCGAAGGAAGCCGCAGGCGTTAGTGCATCATCTGCGCTTCTAGTTCTACGCCGCTCCCACATTTATCATTTCTTTTTGCGCATTAGCATGGTGGCTGATGTGCTGGATAAACATTCGAAGAACTGAGCCCAAGCCGGCCGTAAAAAAAGGAACTCGGAAGTGGGTGGCGCTGTGGGGAAGAGTCTCGCAGGATGGGTGCCGATCTTAGTCATGGAATGGGACGAGCTTTCAGTCAGGAGTCGTCAGTGCTTTTGCAATTCACTGACTGATATTTACTTATTTGTTTGTAAGTACGTGAGTACCGCGCTAACTGATGTTTAAATTTCTGGAGCTCGATAAGAACTCCAAACACAATACAACGATGACAATCAAGAATTGCTAAGGTCAGCAATACAGTGTAAAAGTAATTCACTTTAATGAAGACAGCATATATTTTCTGTTGGTATGGAGTGACTTTGTATGCAGTCGCGACCGCACTGGTCCATCGATGAGAAGATCACATCATATACACATTAAAATTTAAAGTGTGAAAATTAGGTCAGCTGGCTGACACCGTGCTGAGGTCGTAACTGCAGACACAAAGTCACTTCATCGGCCCTTTCTAAGCTAACGGACTATATACAGATCGTGAACTAACAACTCAATAAATTCGCTCACATTTATCTGTTTTTTTTTTATACTCAGAGGGCATTACAGAGGAATCCTATTCTGGGAAATCCTAGAAAAATCGAAACTGTTAAAAAAGTTAGACTTATTCATCGATTCATTGATTTAGGGATGCGCAAGAAACCCTGCACCAAATCCGAGCAGAATAATAGGCATATGAACGTAAACAACAAGGAATTGAACAGAATCCAAGAAAAAGGGAGCGAAAATAATCAAGATGGAAATCACATGGTTAAAATCCCTCCTCATAGGAATTTTGCATGCACTTAGGGAGGCGATATTGAGACATGGAGAGAAATTTTCGAATGTGAACATTCCAGAACTGTTCGGAAATGAAAAAACCAAAGTCAAATAAATTCTGGAAGAAATAAGGAACACTATCAGAGTGAGAAGGGAAACCTGATCAAACAGACAGTGAAAACGTTGTGGTGGACGTTTTCACAGAGGAAGAAGCTCAGCGTGAAGTTGAGGAAGCAGCTTGACGGAATACATTAGAGCCACGAACGGCGAGGTAGCACTCGCCTCGATTAGGCGATGCGCGTGCAAATTTCGTGTGGATCCTGGGCGTGGAACTGGTCTCCAGCACTCCTCGGCGCTGGCGAGGTGGTTCGCAGCAGAGAAGATGACCAGAGTCATTAGAGGCGCCGTCCACGAACATGTTTTGCGGATCCTTGGGGTAGCAGCAGCAGTCACTTATCTACTCCAGAAATTTCTTCACAGACACAAGTCAAAAGCGCAACCACTCTGGAGCGCGCGGTGCCAAAAAGCAGGATAACCGGACGGATGGCGATGAACTTGCCGCCTGGATGTTCCTCTTTACAACGACAGGAAATATGGGGTTATGGAGGAAGTCATTTAGAAGATGATAAATTAAAAGGTGCGTTACGGTGGGGTGTAGCTGCTGTAGTTAGCCTTCGATTTATAGCATGATATTCATTGCTTTTAAGGCAGTCTTAGATAAATTTGCATTTCGAAGCAATACAAGCTCAACAAAATTGTCATCTGAGTTTGTAAAGGAGAAATTTACAACATTTATCATTTTAGAAAGAGTATTCCATCAATTTCTCCGGAATAAAGAAAAATTTTCCCCCATTTTTTCTTCTCCAACAGAATCTAAGGAAAATGATGAAAAGGAAAGAGAAATCCCCTATGTGACGTCAAAAGAACCTCTTCTAGAGTTATGTTGAATCGCGGGAGCAAAATGACCTCCCAGCAAACTGCAAGAAGGAAAATAAATAGTGAACTCCCACGTAATTCATGAATGCTTTAAGAAGGGTAATGATCTACCCACAGCTTTGAAGTGGACGAGTTCCCCTGGCAAGAAAAATGAGTACACCATGCACGAACGAGTCGTTCAACTTAGCATAACAGTAGTGAGGATAATGTGAAATATTACATTCTATTGAAAGAAAACTCCACCCTGAATGGTGTGGTTTTAAATCTTGCCGGGAACCTTGGTGAACCTCACAACAAAAGTGTAGACGAAACTAGTGAGACATGGCTGGCAGAGCACGGTAGATGCAGGCTGCACCATCAGCGTAGAATGTATGGGTGGTAAGGTAAACCTCGACGAGTTTCTTAACAAAGAGAGGATGACACCATGGGACATTGATCAGGTGGAACGGATCGGGTCGGAATGACAGGCGTATCGTCGACCGAAAGAGGGGAATCGATGCAGATCAACGAGAATTATGAATGTCAACGGATAGGTCGCGATTCCCCCCTCTGAAATGGATGAGCTCTCCTGGAAAGGAGAGTCATGCTTTGCCCAAACTATGTACTCCAATGAGGGTTGAGAAGTACTAGTAAAACAGCAAGATGTATCACATTTTGTTCGATTATCTCGTCCAGTCTGGATAAGCATTAGGATTTTCAGGACTTTTTTCCATCACAGATGAGTGTGTGAAAAATTTGCATTATCATAACGAAGCTTGTGTTAGGATACAAAGATGCAATAAACCCTAGTATGCACCAAAGAACGGGCTAAACTACAGTACCCGTAAGTGTCCTGGTTTTAAACAAATAAATCTTATGGTAGTAGTCCAAGTTGCACTCCACTTCTATTCCGTGTTCCCTGCGTTTTTCTCTTTATTTACCTTTGGCCCATTTCACAGGTTTTACCAATGAAATATATAGTTGAAAATTATTTATGCACGTACATGCATAGTTGTCCTTCAACTACATAACAATTGTAGAATATACTCAGCACTTTCACGTTACTGCGAGAAAACTAGGAACATAAATACTGGCAGAATATCGAGTCGAGTATCTCGTAACCTGTTCTTAACTCAAACACTAGGAACTACTGGAAATCAGGGGTTTCTGGATGGCAACAATCGTAGAAATTAGGGGATCCGAAGGTGTGGAAAGTCCTCGTATTCTTGCAAAAGGTAGGAAGTGCGAAAACAAGTTTAAAAAGTTTGGAGGGTGGCGAAATAGCTCTGTTATAGAATGAGTCTCAGTTTGAAAAAACTTGGAGGAACTTCAATCACCTCTAGGACATAGATCCTACACTAACAAGATACCTTTTGTACGTTTGAATGGCCATAATACACATTCTCCCCTGAATAGGCGGAAATCTGTCGAAAATTAAGATGACGAAATTCAATGACATTTGTAACAGCAAGTACGAGAAGTTACGTAGCTGTCGCACCAATAAAAGGACAAATACGTAGCTGATGGAAAGGCAGCTTACAAAAACAGAACGAAAATGTCAAAAAGTGGAGAAAAAATCGTGAGTTTCGTTCCTTTCGCTCCCATTCTCAACCGTGGATAAAGCCAAGCATTCCGCCGGTCAATTCAGGGTGTTCCGGGAGCAGAGCAATTTTGGCAATTGGCAAACGAAAAAAGGGCGTTTATGCAGTAGATTTCAGTGCTGGTGAAATATGGCTAAGTGGCAGAGGTAGATAGGCGATGAAGAGCTTGCGATCAAATGTCTAGCAGAGAATCCAATAAAGCATCAAATAAAATACTGCAAAGAGAGTTTACCCAACTACAGCAAACAACAACTTTGGACAGAAATCACTTGAAGGGAACTATGGAAGTCAAGGCGAAAAAATTTGATTCGCTACTAAACTGCGTGCAAAAATAGCTTAACATGTAGTGGGATAAGTTCGCATGGTTACAGTAACAACCGCAAGTTCATCAGCAACAGAATAAAGGATCAGTGTAAAATCTAACTCCCAAATTTGCTGCGACCTAGGCAGGTGTTACCTTCCTTGATCCATAACAAAGAGTTATAGTTTTTAATTTGCGATATGTTGAGTTGATTTGCATTTTTTTTGTTCTCGAATGCATTACTGAGCCTTCAATTCTGGTCTGAATTGGCTCGCTTTGCCCTGATTACAAATACGTAAATAAATATTAATAATAATAATAGATGATACCAGTCTTTATATAGGAGGATACGATATTTACCAGAGCAGGAAGCTCTGGATGCCGAAAAGAGTTATAGCTATTTCTGTGGCAAGACAACAGAGGAAAACACTATGCAAAGCATGCAAAATCTGAGAGAGGCATGGAAAGAAAAGAGAACATGGAGAGCAGACAAACTTCTTCACAAGACTCTTAGAAAAGGCAACCAACATTATAGGGGGAGAATATTATGGAAAACCGACATTTATACTCGCGGTCGCCCTGATTCAGTGTTCGTTCATTTGGTGGCACCGCTTGGCAACCACTTGTCACGACCGCAGCAACGCAACTGCATTGCGGTAATCCAAGGGTTCTGACATGTTCTGACACGCATCACGTGTATTTTGACGGGTCATAACCGTTCTCGTCCGTTCTAACTAGTTAAAACTATGGAAGGACGTGTTAGGACGAGGGGAAACTAGTGAGCCAGCGTAGCAGAACCGCTTTGCGGGTGTGTTGCTTCGAGATTGCGAAGCGGTTTCAGAACTGAATCTAGGATGACCACGACTATGGAATAAAGATAAGGTGAAAAATATCTGACAAGAGAGGACAGGCTGAGGTGCACGAAGGACATTTACGAGAAGATTTGATCAGCAAAAAAGGGCATTTTGATAGTTCCAAGAACGTGAGTAAAGGCGTAGATTATCTACAGCTCTTTGTTACTTTCATAGCTGGAGTTTTTTTTGAATTTCAGCAGTAACCTGAACATGAAAGTGTGAAGACAATTAATCCAGCGATGAACTCAGTCACTATGATAAATGGAGGAAACCGCCGGCGTCGGCTCGCGATGGCAGCTCAGCTGTCGACGTCGGCGAACATCGTAAACCAAGTCCGAACAGGTGCTCGAATCGGCCACCAACGTGACCGGCACAATAACTATGCGGTAAGAGGCGCGGGACAGCCGCCGGCGCTCTGGGCCAGCGCCCGCGCGATTGCGGTGGCCGCTCACCCTCGCGCGAGCGTCGCCGACGATCGCCCTCGTCGGCCTCGAGTGAGGTGCACAGGTGTTTGTTTGGAGAGAAATCGAAACGGCGGAGATCACCTCTTGAAAAGCGCGGCAGCGTCGCAGCGGTCAGCACGACCTGAAGATGCAAACGTAGCGCCTTTAGCTGGGCGTATCCAGGAGCTGGGATCAGCGCGCATTCAGGATTATTTATTTATCCACCTATTGCTTCATTTATTTGCTTTTGAAGGGCACTAAGCAAAACAAGGCTAGTGCTATGGAAATCTTTAAACTCAGCTGGTCCCAACGATGGGTTTCGCACCAAACATAATTAATTAATTAATTTCTTTATCATCGGTCGACAATAAGAAATATTCATGATCGAAATGATAGACATTGTTACGATAATGGAAATAATGGAAACATGAGGCGGGAGATACTTCACTTCTTTTATTCATGGAAATGAAAGCTGCACCCGTCATTCATAATCGATGCATATCTCGTGCGAGACCGATGCAGAACTGAGTTCTACATGGTTTCTACCCGCCAGCTGAAGTGCTTTGGAATGTTCATTGGCCGGCCATGGCATAACTTCCTAAAAGTGCATGGACAACCCATTCGACTGCTCAAACTATGGGAGCAATTACCGGCTGGAACTCATGTACTTTGCGCTCACGACGGAAGACAATATAAAACGAAGTTGCTGGGCCACCTGAGATGGATCAGTGAGAAATACGAAGCGGAAGCGCCCGTTTGATCGAAAATCAAATAATTCGTGGAGTGGGTCACACTTGTAAGTCCTGGATTTATTGATGATGGTAATGCGGAACGTCCACAGGCTCTTCATTCTTTTTGTGATGCAGCACTGAGTGTAGTAAATAAATAAACGAGTAAATGGGGTCATGAGGAAGGTTTTACACTCATCCCGATTTCCCGTCTAAATTCACGAAGGTACTCACGGAATGGAAGTTCTGAGGAAAAAAATTTAATAACTTCTCTCTCCTTCATCCTCTGCTCTGATTTATTCAATTATTTCTATATTTATCTACTTATTCATAATGTCGTTCGCTAATGGGACTCATTAATATGCAAATGAAAAACCTCTCCAAATGGCTTTGTTTTGCCTTTCTGGAGACCTATTCCTGGAGTGTAACGAGATCAAAAATGCATGGGCTTCCTGGCGCTAGGGTTACTTGTTACCCTGGGAGAAGAGGTAAATCTTACCCTGCCCCATCTCTCATTCATTTCTTCACCTTCAGCAACCTGCTAAGGTAAACCTACGAACGCTGCCGGAAATGGAAAGTTGTGCAGAAGAGCCATTTATTGTTTGTTCAGCGCTCATTTTATCACCCATTTAGCATTTCATTAGGGAAGAGCAAAACAAAATTTCAGATTCTGCCGGACGATAATGTGAAAAGTAGAGCATTCAAAGGCGAGTGCTTGTGGAGAAAATTAAGCAGAAGTTTAGTTTGCTCCATGGAAAGTTTTTAAAAGGCATATTATCGAGAAAAAAACGTGCGCGTACATAGGACCTCAGAGGACTAAAAAATGGTAGTAAGGATACTCCTGACAAAACTGGCAAGGCTCGTTTGTTACTAGAAGGAAAATAAGCATATTGACAGGCAAAATGTATGATTTACACAATATAAAGCCCATGTTTAGACAAATTATCTTTTGGGAACCCTAGAAGCTGTTGAATAACAAAGAGCCATGCTTCTGTTGGGCTCGGATGCATCAATGGAAAGATGGGTCATTTCATATCCATGGATGGCAGCCGAATATAGGCTGCAGGTCGCATACATCACTGATATTACTTAGGGTAGACCTGTTAGCATCACCCAAATTTATCCATCGGTAAAGGAGTGTTTATACTTTTTTGCGACGCGATGGCGTCGCGGCGACGGCCACAACACGCGCGACGCGACGGGTGGCTAAGCCGTCGCGTCGCGCCGTCGTGGCATGCTGAACGTCGCATGTCATACACAAGATGTTCGCCATCACTGCACCACTGCCATCACCATTTCTGTCGCGATATCATCATACGCTGGTTTTAGCCCGATAACCTAGAAAAAACCACAAATCTACCGTCATCTCTAGCCTAGAATGTGGCGGAATCATCGCGTCGCGTCTGCTAGCAGGCGCGACGCGAATTCGTTCCATCGAATCGTTTTTCAAGAAAAAAGTATAAACAGGGCGCGACGTCGCTCTGCGACATCGCGTCGCGACGGGAAACGTCAACTACCATATCGCGACCATTGTTTGCGCATGCATCCACTCGGGACCCATCGCATTTGAACAGTTTGCTGGGACGCGACGATCGCGTCGCGCCGAAGTATAAACACTCCTTAACACGTTTACCCTGAGTAATCTAAGTGATGCATCCAAGCATACGCCACATATAGGTAAACTGTTAATGAGTACCAGATAAGGGGTAAATTTAGATATAATATAGGGCGCCAGGTAAAGGGTAAATTGAGATGCGTTAACATGCTTAACATGGGTAATCTCAATTATGCTTCCATGCCTTGTAATATCTCAATTCAATGACCCGACTCGCTCACAAGTATCGTATGCACTTCATTAAACTTTCTTGACGATGTGGCTAATCATACATATTTATTTCTTTACTTGTTTATTTGTTTATTTATTCATTTATTTACTGCGCTCAAAGGTGTGTCATACATGCGATGCAGAGATGCGACGATACATCAAAGAAAAATGAATTAAGAGGGGAAGTGAAAGAAAAGAGGATTCCTCATCTTTTTCTTCCTAATAATGTGGCTTCACTGCTCTGAACATTTTCACCATGGTCCATCCACGAGCAGCCCACAACTGCCCACCAATTTCTGTGAACCCGTCGCTATCCCGCTAATATCCACCGTTATTCTCCAATGCCAAAATGAATCCCGCTTTCATGGCACCGGTTTGCCTTCTTTTCGTTCAGTCTCCGATAAATCCTGACGAATTTCCATGGAAATTATGAGAGACGAATAGCGTATATGTCCACATGAGAAGCATCACCACAAATTAGAATGGGGACGAGTTTTCCAGCCTTGTGGTTGGATTTCATCTCACTTAACGAGCTCACGACCCGTCCTGAAGTACGACTCAGATTGGAACTTGGAACCATTTGCGGCATCGTTCAGAATCATGTGGCTCCAACATATTCCTAGCCGCCGACTGGACCCCTACATTGTCACCCAAACAGGGTTTTGGTGTGGTTCTCAGCGCTTAATGGCGCAAATGTCTCTTTTGATTTATCTGCGCCCGTCTGCTGGGTTAACGAACGTTCAGAGCCGAGTCGATGCGCACGATGAAAAACTGCCGATGCGACATGATCGAGCAGTAAAGATTTGACACGGATGGGACGAGTTTAATCGCATGAAAGTAGGGGAGCAGAAATTAGGGCGACTTCGCAGAAAATTTTCCCAGCTGTTCCAGTTAAGGTATGTTAAGGAAAGGAGAACCTACCGAACATTGCTTCTTTCCATTTTTCACCTTACCTACCGGGTCAGATCCAGAAAATGGGTTTGAGCAAGAAAGGGGAAAGAAATTGGTTCTTGTATTCCTGGGCCTTTTCGATTCTGCACCCAATTTCTTTCTGTGTGGTTTTCCGCAAGACCCGCGCGTCCCACCTGCGTCTGAGCTGCGTCAAGACTGCGAGCGAGCCAAAACCCCCTCCACGGACGTGCAATACGTAGATGCTAGATGCGTGCGTCGAACGCATCTACATATTGTCCTCCTTTATGAGAGCATTCTTGTTGCAAAATCCTTATCATCCCTTCAATCTCTTGCCACACAGGCATTAAGAAATATCACAATTGTCGTCATGAAACTTATCTCAAGTGCTGCGATAAAGAGCCGTTCAAAACATTAATTCTCATACTATCGCAACAAATGTCATCCCAAAACATCGACATTTTGCTCAGCTTTGTTGCTGGGGAAAAAGAACATTGCCTTGCATGAACTATGTATATTTGGTTTAGCAGTTGCGTCAGCATACAGAAGGGCAGTGCTCATTTAAAACAAAACAAAACAGATTGGTAACAAAAGCTAGAGAACTTTCTTGCGAAGAAATCTTTTTTTTTCAGTGGAAGTATGACGAATTGTTCTTTGCAATATGTCGCCAATGGTCAAGACTCACACGCAGCGTTCGCTGCATTAGAGATAATGAAAGCGGTGATAGACGGTGATGCAATGAAATGTGCGGATGCGCAGACAATCAGAGCTCTAAGATGCTGGTGTTGCGGTACGAGCAGCGGTTCCGGACCACTGGAATCTCCTATACTTATACAAAAAGTTAATGTTAAAGCTTTGTTGTGCTCTATACTTGTGTGTCGTACTATGTAGAACTAATTTATCAATGAATAAGTCGATTAATTAAGGCATAACACATCTGTTCTCCTCCTAATGCAGCCTGAATTTCAAAAAATACACTGGAACTCAACTGCATATTCAATATATTCTCACATATAGCGGTCCGAGCACATTTTTGCATGGCTAGCGTAGGTGACAGAGGCGTTTTTAAAACAATTCACCATTTCCACTACCTGACTACAGGGGAAGTTTTATGGACATGGAGAGCACATTTCGCACGATGTACTATGTGCATCACGTGGTCAAACCAGAACGAAAGGGCGTGATGCACCATGTGCATCACATTGTCCGCAATGTGCTGATGAGTGATTGGAGAGACCCGTGTGAAGTGTAATACAATCAACCTTTTTATGAGAAGGCTTCTTTGAAACAAACGGATCGGCAGAACCCAAAAACAGATAACACTAGACGAACTCTGCTCGAAAGTGCATTGTTTCTCTGCAACTTTTTCCACCTAGGTATTTCCTCCAATGGTTCCTACAAGCCTTGAATTGGATGTTTTAAGATGTAGTTAGAGTACTCGTAAAATGACTTGTACGAGTAAAAGAATGGACAAACAAAGAAAAGATGCCGCTGATCACGGTTTTACTTACTGATTACCTTCATGACCCTGCCATAACCCTTTTTGCACCACAATGACTGACAAAGAGGAACCGAGGAAAAGCGGAAGGAGTAACTACTGGAAAAACACTGAGGCAAGAACTTCAACAAAGGTATGCAGTACGGCCGTGACCATTCTAAAAAGGTTATTGTCACTTCAGCGAATCCTGTGAGAGTAGCTATCAACGCTAGAAGAATTCCAGAAAGCTGGATTGTCCTGGAAAAATACAACACAAAGAAACTAAAGCACATTATACCTTGCTTAATTGTGATAAGTAGGAAAAGATCACTTCCTAGCAACCGCGAAACTATTTGATATTTATCTTCTTCACTAATATGCACACAGATGCTGTTACCCCTTGTATTATCAAGGACGGCGAAGAGAAGAATCACAGTAAAACTCTCAAGCTTCTTCAGATAAATTTAAAGCTAATTCAAGGTGTATCACTACTAAAAAGGAAGTCAATACAGATAGTTCTACCGTCATGTACTCAAATTGTTTAAAAAAATGAGGATAATGTTTTGTAAGAAAAAAGCTTTTTTAGCAAAATTTACAACCACAAAAATACCAAAATGTAAGTCAAATGTTGTAATGATTCTGCACTGGCTGAAGGTCAGAAGGAGGTGCGCGCTGTCCGGTACCTTACGGACACATGACCCTGTCAGTGTCTTAAGGGCACTGATCTGACACAGATCGACGGCGATTTATCAGCGTTTTTGTTTTGTTTCTGATTTGGAGCCAGTCTTTTCGCGGAGGATTCCACAGCAGCCACGTCCAGCATTCCTCGCTAATGTTCTCAAATTCGTGACATCATCTCACGTAATTTGGGCTGTTCCAAATGGGCGCCATCCACAGATTTTTGGCTGCAACAGGCAGCTTTTATGCATCTTATCTTGGAGCATAGTTGATGAGTTCACAATCCGTGAGCACGTTATAGCAAACTAACGAAAAAATAACGAGTAGTTTTCGTTCGCTTTTTGTGGAAGCCTGGAAAAGCGCGAGGTTCCTTTTTTATAATAGGAATGAAAAATCCCTGCTACACAAAAATCAGACAAAAGAAAGGATGCCACTGCAAAAACTGTGAATGAAATCCTTGAAATGGTACTGGCAGATGCCAATCGGGAAGTGGATGAAATTGAGGAGGCTCTGAGAGTTTTCCATGCATGATAAGTTCTTGTTCAAGAAATACTGCCAAATTTCCCCAATTATAAAGAAGGACGCATTCTAGAGTGAAGCAGAACTAATATTTTTGAACTGTTCGCCTCAGTGAAAATGAAGCTTGAACTCGGGACCATATGATGTCCATAAAAATAAGACCAAAATATACCTAGTTTGGGCATACAAATAGACGAACGAAAATTCAAGGATAGAACCTGGATATGGGCATGAAAATAAGTGATGAGTATTATTCTAGCATAGCATGACCGCTTATTCAAATGCTATTTTTCTGCAAAAAAATGTGAAAATAAAATTCAAAACTCTTCAGCACTCATTGATTCTTCTGCATTGACTACTTTTACCTAATCGTGGAACACAGAGCCTCTTTATATGAGGAAACTCAGACCGACCCAACAATAATTTTCGGTTATACGCTTTTTTGAGGCCTGTAAGAAAATTGTTGTCAGGGAAAGAATCGAATGCCAAAATGAGATCGGACTAATGCACTGGATTTGGGCTGGGAAGCGCATTGCTGATTGCATCGGATTTTTTTTACTTTCATTGTCACCATGGAAAGTTTTCAAGCCACGCTTGGTACGAAACAGAAAACCATGTTTGACTTGGAGAAACACCAAAAGCACTAACAATAAGCGCACTGAATACTATAGATTACCTATTTATTTGTTTATTTTATGCACATGAAGCGCGCCAGGTAGAAAATAGGCGTGTAGATGACAGTAACGTACAGTTTGTAAGAAAAATTAAGAACAGAATGGAAAGACAAACATTAGTGACAATTTGAGAAGAACAAGGAAGGCAGAAGAAATGCGCATATGCAGGTTAATAATCTATGAGCAAATTCTATACAAAAAATGATCTTTGTGTAGTGGAGCTAAGGGGATTTTGGGCAAAAGTTTTCGTGAGAGCAAATCCAGCTCAGAAAGGCCAGCAGAGATCTACACTTCCTCAAAGGTTGAAAACAACTGGTAGCAAAACACATGCTGGGAGTCCATGAAACGGCGTACGAATAGCCTTGGCGACTGGCGTGGCTGGGCGAAGAAGACACATCCAGCACACAGATGTGCTCGGCGATGCCAATTAGCCGTCTCGTTTTTCGCGAGTGTTTCGCTGCCCCGCGAAACACCCGCTGACGACCTTAGCGGCGCTGCTTGACGCGGACGAGCCGTCGAACACACGAACAGCACACCGGGGTGGTGGTGTTCCGGTGTGCTGGCGGTGTTTGCGTAGCTGAAGAAACTTGTGTGGCCGCCGACGAATGCGACGACAAAGAAGGCATCCCGAAGACTCATAACTTGCGAGGCGCTTTGGTCGTAAACGAGCTTCGCACGACGACAAACCGCGAGAAAAACGCCGAAGAACGAAGCTGTTTCTGGAGAAAGAAGCAGTCCGGGGCAGGCACAAACGGCACTCCGCAAGCGTTGTTGAAGTTGCTATGGACAAAGGGCTCTTCTGTCAAGGTACGGCGCTAACCCTATTATGGTTTGAGGTATGGGATACATTATGGAGTTGTGGGTACCATAAGAAGTAAGATGATTATCAAGGCAGAACAGAACTTCTCCCAATTAATTGGAGGCTCCCTGTCTTTGGGTGCTCCTCTAGGTGAGCAAAATAGTAAAGTACGACGAAAATCCAAAGGTGAAAATTCAGACCAGTTAGCAAACGGTTTTATCGTGATCTCCAGGCGTAATTGTTCCATACCACACTCTGCAAAATAAAAATCGGCACAGATAGGTGGATCGCCTTCGATGTATTATAGTTATATGTGGACCATATTTTATCTTACGCAGGGAAACCTAATCGGTCTGAACTTTTCATTTTGTCGAGAATCCTCACTTTGGCCTTTCGTCTTCAACATATTACGATATCTGTAAACCTCAGTCAGACCGTTCAGTTCTTTAGCTACTGCGGCCAGTTGTCAAATCAGCAATAAAAGTTTGATTCCAGCAGAATTAAAAGAATGGACTTTGCAGATTTAGTTTTTTTTTAATTTTACTCCCAGTAATCCACAAGAAAATTTCTGAGGAGTACGCAGTCAAGCCGTCTTTTTCTCTACCATTTTCCTATGGCAGAACATTATTTGTCCAGGAAGTCAAGGCAAGCCCAACCTAACTTTGGTGTTTTTGATTCATTCCCTTACATCAACCACTGCTTTCCAAACTGTGTTATCGTGAAATATGACTAGGTGCGTCTTACTGGTTTACTTACAATTGAACAAAAAATAAACAAAACATCCCAGCCACATCAACATATCCGATAAGCGAGTTTATCCAAGTGGATAAAATATGTTAGATATATGCTAGGCTTTCAGTTAAAAATCCATTGAATGAATGAATGAATGAATGAATGAATGAATGAATGAATGAATGAATGAATGAATGAATGAATGAATGAATGAATGAATGAATGAATGAATGAATGAATGAATGAATGAATGAATGGAATGAATGAATGAATGAATGAATGAATGAATGAATGAATGAATGAATGAATGGAATGAATGAATGAATGAATGGAATGAATGAATGAATGGAATGAATGAATGAATGGAATGAATGAATGAATGAATGAATGAATGAATG
>KN726318.1:0-13138 GCA_000816745.1 Ancylostoma duodenale
ATCGTAAATCGTAATTACGCACATCCCTGATCCCTATCATACATGATATGATTACATCTTCTGAGATCTCTATGTACCGGCAAACGGCCCTCTTCTGGGACCGTCCGGTCGATATTGGTCAGCCACAGGCCTCAAACCTTCAAATAAACTTCAACTAAAGAAAAAAAAATAGAAAGAAAAACACTCATATGGGCCAAGATAACTGCTGCAAGAGGGCCGCGCCGCGCACGCGCCGCATGCTGGGCGCGCTCGAAAATTTTCCGCCGATTGCGCGTAAGGACTTTAAATGCAACGTGAGGGTGCCAAATTCTCGTAGGTCATTGTTAATTGCAATGCCAATGGAAGTTGAACGACAAATGGAAACTTTTAAACATTCATGTTCGGCCGAATATTCGAGTCGAATATATTCATTCATTCGGCTTCCAGAAATATTCCATTATTCGAACTATTCATTCATTCGGGTAGTCCGAAATGCTTGATATTCGAACAATTCACTCATTCGCAAGTTGTAAAAAGTGGAATATTCGAACTATTCATATTTCGAATAATTGAAATAAGACAATATTCGAATTATTCAAAAGTTCGAATATTTGAAAAGTCGTCGAATATTCCCAAGTATAATATGCTGTCATACGAATTGCAGCCGAAATCTGGGGTTTTATCCTACTATCCGGGTTAGCTTGAACATAGCACATTTTTTTGCTGATAATGACAAATGAAAACTTAGGGGCTTTCTTCCTGGAAGTAGTTAATCTAAATCTGATCTCATGATAGGGATTTTGAGCTCTATCGTTTCCTTGACATCCGAATGCCCATCTTTGGCTAGTTCAAGTTAAAAGGGAGTTTGCCAGGCCATTTTTTAAACGTTAAGATACTGGTTGATGTACGAGTCATGGTGACTGCAATGAAGTTGGATGTGCAGAAATTACGCAGTGATCTCTGAGCAGCTGCATCTGCCATACTTGGCTTTCGTTCTTTCCAAGAGTGGTATTTAGCAGCCGTCCCTTAGTTCAAATGAACAACAGTAATCATGGGAATGACACCATTACAGCAATAAAAAACCCACCTGGAAATGCTACCCTCTAGCTTGCGATGTTCGATGTAAAACATCAAGGTATGTTGAATACCAATGACAAATGTAATTCCAACTATGAAGAAAAGCTGAAAATGTACATATGGAGACTCAGAAGATGACTGTTGTTATCAGCAATTCATAACGGCTCGACTACGGCTCCAATCCTCTACATGAAACGAAATGAATTCGCTACCTGGCAGGAGCGGCACTAGTTTTCTAACAGATTGGCGGCAATCCACATGCTAAATAAGGAGAGATTGGTGCACAGAACTTGAGAAACCTTCCAAAAATGAAAACAAAACTGGGAATTGGGCCCAACTTCGCAGACATTTTGATGTTTCCCTACTGCCATTCGATAAGATCTCCTCTCAGACGCATCCTGTGGACAAAGTCGTAGTTCCAGACAAAGGGTGCCAACTCTGCGCTATCGTCTGTCCGAAACGACGAGTCCGCCCACGCATGCGGGAGCCACGTTTGCCAGCACTTCACGTCATCACCTCCAATCTGCGTATCATGTTTCATCGTTATCTTCATGGTATCCCAGCCGCACCGCGTCCCGATCCCAGCGTGCGTGGGCGGACTCGTCATTTCGGATAGACGATAACAGACCATAAATACCTCGACATCAGCGGCATTAAGCGGCTCATACTTCATGAATATCCACCCATCCCTTTTTTCGAGCATCTATCACCACTCCAACTGCTTCTCCTTCAGAGTATTTTCATTATTTTAAGCATCTCTCTAGATTTATGGAGAAACAAGTTAGACTCAGAAGTTTTGATTTTTTTTGCGCCATGTTCGGAATTTCAAGGAAAAGTTGTGTGAAGAATAGTAATGGCCAAAATAAGGAGTTAGGAGTAAGTCAATGGTCAATTTTTATCCAAATTATATTCTTAAGTTATTGAAATGTTTGCCAAGCTATCCAGAGGTAGAAGAGGGGCGCTACCGATCGGGACAAACTCGGTTTAAACAGTTTAGGGCAAAATCTGTGGTGAAATTCATAAACATCCAGGGAAGGTTGTGATCTACCTTACCATTCACAGTAGACGGATTTCCCAAGCTAAAATAACTATATTTTGTCTAGATCGTCAGCATAATAAACCATTGCAAGGCAACAGAGTATGAGGCATTTTGCTCGACAAACTCGTTCACTTCAATGAGAGGGGAGCTCATAAACTTTTTGGGAACGTCCATGAATCTCACCATCGCTCAAACATTTACAGTTGTGTAGTTGAGTATTGGTTAAAACACTATGTAGCTATCACTGAAAGCCTCCCTTACAATCACTATCTCACAAAAATTCATCATAAAAAAATCCTTGTCTCACGCCGAACCGCCCTTAGCCGCGTCACACCACGTATGATTATGCATAGGTGATGCGGCGCGGCTTAGCAGATGGGCGGTGAAACGTGAGGCAATGATTTTTGAGGACTGTATAACGTATCTACAAGGGACGTCAATCATGATCACTACTCCCGCGGCCTGGAGCGTGGCACACCTACATGGCGCTGCTGGACGCTGTGTATTTCGTGTGCCGCCTAGCCAGCGCCGAGTGGGTGCCGCGGCGCTCCAGGCTGCGGGAGTAGTGATCGTGATTGACGCTCCCTGTATCGTTGTGGCGAATGTGTTGATCACACCTACTGAATTACGACGTGCAACTCACATGGAAGATGAAAATTTACTAGTCAAAGTAAGTAACTGCCAATTTACAAGGACAACACTAGTACATATCAATGTCCATAAAGCATGAAACACAAAATAGTGTTAATCTCAGTGAAACTTTACCTATGCACATAAGAAACGAATTTAGGACAAATAGTACTGCAAATAATCAAATAATCTCATTGACAAAAGTCTAACCTCTAATTTGCGTTCCCAATACAAGTCTGCCCGGAAGATAATGTCAGTCAAGCACATTAGATAGTTGCACAGGTGCGATATCATGTTTTCCACAGGAAATCAAACTACGCAGTAGCCACAGGAGTGTTAGTTACGTGGTATGTTGGTGAGTACTTTGTTGAGTATGTTGTTGGTTCGCCATTCCGACTACCCAGGGGTGAGCCATAACTCCGGCGAGAGATAACCTAGAACGAACAAATACAATAATGCCCGCAGTCTTCACCGTGGGCTAGGATTCATGAATACACAACCGAGCGAAACCAGGGCAGCAAACTAACTTTCGCATTCTGCGTCTCCTGGAATCACATAGCCTATGTATACGTTACCCAGTCACGCTAACCATAGTTGGTTTGCTTGGTTATCCTTTCATGAATCCCAGCCCTGATTTTTCAGAGGATTGTGTAGGCTAGCTAAACATCCAATCATACTGCTTCCTTTTGAATGATAAATCTCGACTACAAAGCCTATAATCCCTTCAATCTGCTCAATCCCACAAAAACAATAACTTGGCAGATACCAGAAAATGGAAGTAACCCTGGTCATGCTTGAAATAAAGGTAACCACGACCAGGTGCTGGAAAAGGTAATGCGTAAATGAAACCTCATAAATAAACCATACTCATAAATAACCATAACCATACTCATAAACCTCGTAAATCAAACATAGGAATTTGATAGTAGGAGCTAACACCAGTCTTACACTGCAAAACTCAAATCAAACTTGAAACATTCCTAATTCGCAAGTCTCCGATTCCCTGCATGTTACTGCCTACCAGGTCGTCGAGTACGAAATATCGGATTTTATAAGTGATCATTTTGACAGCCAGTATTTTCGAAGTTTCACTAGATCACTTCTCATCTTTCTTTTCATTATGAAGGCACATCCCTCTTTTCGAACCACTTGTTTTTGATCAGCTTTCCAGAATTTATTCGAGAGCAACTTCTGTGAAACTACTTGGAGAGCAAATATCGTGTAATTGTGGAATACGCAATCCATCGTGGAGCCTTCAAAGCGAAGACTACCTGGGCGACGATGAGCTGAAAGTTGCAGCGGGAGCGCATATGTGTCAAACTAGGGCTACATAACCAGCTTGGTTTAATGTTAATAACGCTACCAATATTGAGGTGTTCGTGGTAATACGATAAGGTAAATTGGATAGATAAACGAATTTTCCACATTAAACCCTCAGAAATGATTCAATTTTCGACCACTTTTCTAAAAACCACATTGACAAGACCAAAGGAGCGAGAATGGAAATCCATCTGTCACTCACTGTACTGGCCAAGCCTTGCTTTACTTGACCACAACACCTTTCAGAGATTAGCCCACTTCTTACTACAAAAAAAAATCGACATGATGTTAACAACGCTCTCCGCCAATTTATCGGCACATATTTCTCACGCCTCTGAGCTGTTGGCGCTACCAAACTATTGTTAAGATGGCTGTGGCGACAGTATAGGGACACACCTGGGTTGCTTATTCCCACAACTTGTCCGAAAAACAGTACTCAAGACTTTCCCATTCAAAATCAGATATTTCATACTCTACAATATAATATTTTCAATTCAGAAATGTGTGGAACTTTAACCTCCGAGACGAGTCTAACCCACTACAGGTACATCAATTTGGAGCTTCAAAGCGGAAATAATGCCTCAGCAACGGGTAGAAAGTTGTCAATTAATACATAAAAGGAGGGGTATGTATCATCGTGAGGGAAAACGGGGCGTGACACGGTTCTCCGATTGGTTCGTTCAAATCCTGCTCCCGCCCAGAACGGTTGACTCGTTCCCTTCGCGCGCGATTCCATTATGCTTGACCATGCAAAATCTGAATGCGAGAAGACGAGTTGATCGTGATGGGCGGGAAGTCCCCGCCTCGTTTTCCCTCACGATGATACACACCCTAAAAGGAGCTATGAAGCATAGTTTCTTGAATAAACGCATAAAAAAGGCTGAAATGAGCAACTGCTGATGTGAATGCATGAACATTCGTCTGAGTGTGCAAAGTGGTAGCGAAATTCTTGTCGCATAACAAATTTCAAACAACAAACCAGTAAACGTAAAGGGAGTACTACCTAGGGAAACTATGTAGTTTTCGTAAATTTTTCGTGATCCCAACAGCTGGGAACCTCTAACCTTACATCAACTGCCAGGCGCTCTTTCAATCCTTCAGTATTTCAGTGGGCAACTGCGTATGCACAATGAAATTTAGAGCACACCCGCCAACAAGAAGCTGACCTATACCCAGCAATAGAAAGCTTTCCAGGTGAACACGGCTTTTCTAAAGCACACGTTACCGGTCGTGGATAACATCACAAACAAAAATGACGCTTTGATATGACATCAGCACAACTCAGAAAACTCGAAGACTTACTATAAACCTGCAATGCATTATAGCTTGCAGGGTTTGACTCTGATCGCTGTACTCGAAGGGTGGTTTTCCAACAAGCATTTCGTGAAGAAGAACGCCAATGGCCCAGTTATCCACCTGCAAAACCTCTAACTAAGCAAATACTAAAATTGAGTCGACAGAGAAGCTCAAGAACATGTTCAAGCTAATGGTTGGGTCTGTGCGAGAAAAGTGAAGCAAAAAGAGAAAAAGGATCACAATCGGAGCGAGATACACCACAAAAGACAGCGACAAAAAGTCAATATAAGCTACAACTTAACCATTGAGGTATGTACTTTTCACGATAAATAGGGAAAACCAGTTCCATAAAACTATAAGACGAACTAGACTTCAGCTCTGAACGGCCCTCAAGAGACAAATACACTGCTGATCAGCACTGTCCATAGCATCAACTGAACATTTTCCCACAGAGCTGACTGGAGAGTCAAAATCAGAGAGAAATTGCAAAATCAATGAAATGGATCCCACTAGGCGAAATGAGTCTTGTAGTCATGATGACCGCTTTCAACTACAATTGAAATCTAGACATGTTTTCGGGGAAACTCACTTTTTTGCGTCCGGGCTCATTAGTTCCATCGAAGTAGTGTTGATGTTGAAGAAGTTCGAAGCTCATTAGTGCTCATGCCATCAAAGTACAAGACAACTGAAATGGCTAACATAATCTAAAGGGTCCCAGCAGAAAGGAACACGGATGAATGGACAAAGCTCTATAGAAATCACTTCGTTTTGAAAAGGTAACCAGTGATTCGACCTACTTCATACCAATTTTATTACCTCCTCATCGTCAGACTAAACTCGGCTTTTCACCTTCGTGGTCCGTTTCTTCTTGACTACCACATCGTCGTCGTCATCCATCTCGAGGAAAACTAAACATTCATTCTTAATATTCCTACTTAAACTACTAGATCTTCTCCTAAATATAAATATAATGCAACAAAAACAACAGAAAGCACTGAGGCCCCAATCAACAAAAGGTCCCAACCAGCAAATTAGCTCGATTTTCAATCGATAAGTTCGGCTGCCGCTCGGCTGGCTCCGCCCTAATCGCAGCTCAGTTGTGTTGACAGCCGACCGAACTCAGCTGCGATGAAGGGGGGGATTACTACGGGCACAGGGTTTTTCAAAGCTTTCGAAATCTTCGCAACGTATTTTTCCCTGGGTGCTGCCTTTAAAGGAGAAGGAAGCCACAATAACTTCCACCATAAAGTTGCCGTCGGTCACGACAGGCGACGAGACCTGGTAGAACGCAACCCGAGTCATTGTAGAAGTGGCACGTTCAGAGCTTGGCACGACTAAACCAGGTCGCTGGAGATTTGACAGGCAGGCGTGGCTATGGACGGATAAAGTGAAAGTGAAGGTGAAGAAAAAGAAACGTCTCTACCACGTATTCCTCGGTAACATGACTTATGACAACTGGCAGAAGTATCTAGAAGCGAAGTAAGCAGCAAAGAAGGCTGTGGCTGCAGCCAAGGCTGAGCACTACGACAATGTTAGCAAGAAGCTAGATGAGAAAGATGGTGAAGAACGCCTCATCTACCGACTGGCGAGGTCTCGCCAGCGGCAGGCCGAAGACGTCGAAAAATTCTACGGAGTTAACGACGAACGCGAAGATCTCAGCAGAAGAATTCAGCCATCCACCCGTTCCACAATTACCGCCGACTTACGGTCCTATTCAGCCGATCACCGTGGATGAAACCATGGTTGCGCTAAAGCGGATGAAACCAGGAAAAGCGACGGGTCCTGAAGATGTAGCGGCGGAACTATGGAAGTCGAGATACTGGAACTCAGCTGAATGGCTGACGTCGTTCTTCAACCAGGTCATCGCAGAGAAGAAGACCCCTGTGGATTGGCAGAAGAGTACCACAATACCGATCTGGAAGAGGAAAGGCAACCCTGCGGATTGCTCAAACTATGCGCCAATACGTCTACTGTCTCATAGTATGAAAATATTCGAACGTATTATCGACCGCCGAATACGTGACATCATCCAAGTTACCACGACTCAGTGTGGTTTCGTAGCCAACTGCGGAACTACGGATGCAATCCACGCGGCTCGACTGATGATCGAGAAACATCGAGAGAAGCAGAAGCCACTACATCTAGCATTCCTCGTCTGGAGGAAGCCTTCGATCGCGTGCCACATAAAGTCATATGGTGCGCGTTGCAGTCGTTCCTGAGGAGCTCATCGAGTGGGTTAGGATTCTCTACGCGGACCGAAGGAGTCGAGTACAGGCGGCCGCGGGTACGTCTGCAGAATTTCCCCGTCTCCGTAGGTGTACATTAAGGATTAGCCCTCTTACCGCTTCGCTTCATCGTCGTCATGGACGCTGTTACGAGAGACCCCCAGAGACCGATGCGATGGACTCTGCTGTACGTAGATGACGTCATGCTCTCGTCTGAACAAAAAGAGGAACTTGAACGACATACATAGGCCTGGAGCAAACGTCTAGCGCGGTTCGGTCTTGGGCTCAATGTCAAGAAGACTGAGTATATGACGACCGATATGAATGAGCCCGCCAACATTCAGGTTGATGACAATGACGTTCCAAGAACCTACTACTTCAAGTATCTCGGCTCAACACTCTCAGCCGATGGCAACCGAGCCCATGAAGTCGTCAGTCGCATCAACGCTGCATGGTTGAAGTGACACTCGATGACGGGAGTGCTGTGCGACAAGAAGATCCCGGATCGCTTCAAGTCGAAGGTGTATCGAGCAGTCGTTAGACCCGTCGCACTGTATGGTGCAGAATGCTGGGCCGGCCACTAAGAAAGTGGAACGCCGCCTGGGTGTGATGGAAATGAAGACGGTACGATGGATGGCTGGTATCACGCGTGAGGACCGCTTACGCAATGAAAATATCCGAGAGCGGTTCGGCATTGCCACGATTGCTGACAAGCTTCGTGAAATCCGCCTGAGATGGTACGGCCAAGTACTGCTCGCCAACAAAGACATAGTCTGCAAGGTAGGCCTTGATCTTGAGGTATCAGGAAAACGACCAAAGGGACGCCAAAGCAACGGTGGCTGGATATACTGCATGCGGATCTGAATCATGTGGGCGCCCACCCAGACCAAGCGCACAATAGAGCTAAATGGCTTCAGAAGATCAGGAAAGCGGACCCCGCCAACGAATGGGACAAACGCTAAAGAAGAAGAAGAGGATCTTGGAACCAACTTTCATTAGTAACCGCGTTTCTCATGCATCGGGAAGAAATCCAAACTTGTTTGAGAAATGAGCGATTAAGCACATGACCCAATCGCATTTTCGGTTAGATATAAAAAAAAGTTCCAAGTGTCTCCGCCAAAAAAAAAATAATGTGTAGTGGCTAGCACTAATCTTCCTGCAACGAGCGCACGTGTCATTTTTGCAACCATCTGCTCATCCCTACAGAAAGCACTTCTATGTAGGCCGAAACCGCCACTTTCTTGGACAGATCTTTTGGCATGTTTCAAGAAAATGAGCCTACAACTCTACAAGGACTTCCTTTTTCAAAATGTCGTTTTAGGCAAAGGTAAACAATACTGTTATGTGGCACGAGATATATCTGAGCAACACCTAGGATTTGTTAAACTCGCTCCAATAGCGCATATCATGAAAGCAAGTGGGGAAAAGCAAAGCGCAGCTTTCGAAGTTATAGCTCAAATTAAAAAAATATTGAAATTAGGGAAGAAGAGACCACTCAGGGAAAAAAGAAAAAATTAACCAGAATAGAATATTTGGTGGAGAAAATACCAGTCAAAAATGGAATAATATTGTCTTGAAAGACATCCTATGGTGGGGCCACCCTACCGGCGAACTCCTTTGTCAAGCCCACCCTCAACAAATCCCAGTGGAATTCTTAGGGTTCACAAGAAATCGATGTAATCACCATTTTGGAACCGATTGGGCTAGCTATTTATATGAATAGCAGTGCTAGAATTACGATTTTCTCAAATGCGAATTCTCATAAAATATCTAGAAGTTTAACATGTCAGTTCACTTTAGGCTGATCATGTAAAAATGTATGCAATCTCGAAATTGAAATGTATATACATGTTTCACATGCTTATTTGTTGCAAACACGTGTAAAGACTGGAATTTATGTGAATCAGCTGCTACACTAAAAATTGTTCCTCTGTACATGTTTTTGTACTCTGATGCTTTACTGCAGAAGTAGTAAAAATTGCCCCAAAACCTTGGCTTCCATGGGTCACGTGCAGTGCCTAGAACCAGCAGATTAGGCAGAGTATGTATGCTAAAAAGTACGAGAGTTTGTTCACAGGTTCTCTGGAAAATAATTTTGATCGGCTAGATGTTCGAAATTACACACTGTGGACCGGGATGGAAGACACCAGCATGAATGGCCTAGTGGATAGAGCAGCGGACTCTCAATCATTCATAAACAATGGTCAGGTTGGTTTGAATCCGCTCAGTAACAGAAGAAAGCTAGCACTACGAAAAATGGATGGGCCTTGCAAACAGCCATATTTTCGTATTTCTGATGAGAATTTGCATATTTGTGTTGATTTAATACTCCGATGATCCCTTCGGATCCACAATGGCGTCCAACTGACAGGTAAATGTGGAGAATGCTGCTTTGTGCGCTAAATTAGGAGCAGTAGCGACTAATGGTTTGCTGGCTCATGGCGGCTTGAACACGATCGCATCAGAAGCAACATGAAAATTGAAGAAAAATTTTGCTAGTAGTCGTGAGAAACAGAATTTGAATCATCATAGTTGTTTATCTTATTTTGTTTATTCTAACGCCACTTTATCCGTCTCTGAGGATAAAGAGAATAAATAGAAAACGCAAGCAAGGTGCGAGGTTTTCAATGCATTTGCGCGCTGAGAGGATTTGGTTCTCTGCCTTGGTTCACAAATTGAAATGTGATCATGTGTAACATGCATAGCGAATGGAGGAGCTATAACAGCACATTTCTTTAATGGAAGGAGCTTTAACACTACATTTCTTTACATGCTAAACACTGAATTGCTTGAACAAGAACTTTGATAAAAACTCTTATTCCCGTTGTGTTGTTCACAACGAAACTCCTTGTTGGGTCTCTGTTGTTGCTGCTGCTCATCGTTGACGCTCAAAGTGCTGTGGATACCTTGTCCGCGGAAGACGGCAACATGACTATAGAACTCGCAAATGGTAAGCACAACTTTTTTCAAGCGCATACTCAGTATGAGCATAGTGACACGTGCATTTGCTGTTTCAGAAACAAGTTCTTTTAACTACACAACCATCCCAAACCAGAAGTACAAGAAGTTTGGCTGGCTTAAAACTATCCTGAGCGGTGCCATCGGTGGTGTCGCCGACTTCGCCGGGCGATTATTTTTTGGGGGTAATCAAGGTAATCAATAAGTGCTCTTGCTTCGTGTCGGTGTTGTGATGGAACTATAAACTGTTCTAGAATAACTGTGAAAGAACAAAAAGAAAATTTTTTGTTTCCTTATCAGTGGTCTCCTTGGGCCTTTCTTTCTTGCTCGATTGAAAAAGAGCTCATTTTTCGCGTAGATGCTGCAATGAGACAATAAACTGTTCCAGAACAACTGTGGTATCAATCTGATGAAATATCAAGACTGTATTTAAGACTTAAGACACTACATGAGACATGCAATGGGGACAAGGCGCTGCTAACCTGTGATTCCAACCTCAGATTGAGAGTGTAGGGCTGGGCAGACCTGAAGCGAGGGCGATTTGGTCGCCAGGCGATCTGATTTGCCAACATCACAAAAGCTGTCGTCACCATTCCACGCGCATTCATTTTCAAGAGCAAACCGTAGACGCGAGGCCGATTTTTACAAAATCTCACGAGGAATGGTGTGACGCCCAAATCGCCGGTCAGTCGCGGTCTGGGCATACTCCATTTTGTGTCTTCAACGATTTTTCTTATTTCTCATTTAATTGCGTCGATTCAGTCACGTCTAGACGTTGCGACGCGACTGAATCGATCAGTTCCTTGCTCCTTTTTCTCAAAAATTTCATTTATTTCGATTCGCTTGTTAAGGTTTCTCAGTATAACAGGATCCGTGCTCGAAATTTGATGAGAATATGTGCAAATCTCGCCCTTTTTCTAAGTAGTATTTTTTTATTTGTTCCCAAACTCCACTATTTCAGTAAAATTTCCTATTCTTTTCCATAATCAACTTCGCATACCTCAATCAAATTGTGGATGTTCTATCGATACTTAAGAGAATTACGCAATAAATATGATCAATAGGTCAAACAGAGAATTAGAACCAGTTTGAAACGCTAAAGTACACATCTTACTACCGCCTGGTAAGGGAAACAAGTGTTGTTTTCCGTTCTGGCCTACTACAACACTGCTCACGGGATCTCAAAAACCGACGGTCGCTCCGTGGAGTCACCGTCGCTCACTGTTGCTTTGCCATAACTTCCGTAAAACTGCGCCAATCAAAGCGTTTGGTCACCATTCGATTTGTCTCAAAGGGATCTTTTAGAAGACCTACCCAGTGTCAAGGAAAAGTCTTGGTTCACTGGTTTTGTCCAAGTAGTCGATATAACGATTGGTGCCGTGTAAAGGGTAGGGTTAGTAGTAGCTCAAACACGCGCGATGTACTGGATTTTGAGCTTAGATTCGATTATATATTGCGAATTGATGCAGGAGCTGCCTAAGTCAAGCATCTGAGGGCTGATCTTGGCAAATTTCACACCAACCCAATTTTTGACGAAGTTGCTTGTAGCGCACACTATTGCAACAGATCGAGCAAATTTGAGCAAGGAAGAATAACAGGTTCAATACAGCTCTTTGTGTACTTTGTGTTCTGTAAATGCCGCTGCTGCAGGCTTGCTAATCTCGATGTTATGTTTGTCCAAAATACAAACTTTTGTCGTGCCTTGTGAAAACCCCAATGTTCAGGGAGTTACTGTTCGCTAGTGAGATGAGCCACTGATCTCCTAATCTATACTATTCTTAATTGGCATTTTATGTGTGTCTGTTTGTGCAAGAGAACCAGCCTTTACCGGAAAAATCTGACTATTTCACGATGTTCAGCGTGTCGAGTTATGTACGAAAAGAGTGTAAATTTTCATTCCTACCTTGAGTGACAGGTGTTCCGATCCACTTTTGGCTACTCCCATTTGCTTGCATTGTTTTCATCATGGTAAAAATGAGCGAGATAGTTCTGTGTTTACGAAACGATATAAGAGGCGAGGAACGGGTAAGTTCCAGTTAGATAGGAGGGAGGAGCGATGTGGTAGAGAAGTGGCAAGAATTGGCGTTCGATACTAGATAACATGTCGCTCAACCTCTCCACAGTTATATTAGGGGTGCACCGGCGTCGGTAATGGGTAGTGACAAAGATGCGAAGAAGCAGGCCTACACTTTTGTAAGTGATTCAGCGGTACAGCTTGGTGAAGATGTCACACTACAGGGCCTACGGCTTTTTAAGAGGTGTGCAGGCGTCATGTAGTGAGGAAAATGCTTTGAAACGAGTCCGTATGTAGAGGTGAGCCAGCGTTCGCCAGATGGAATGACGCTACTCGACGAGTCCACGGCTAAAATTGTACCCAGACGCGCAAATCTGAAAAAATGTCACCCAGATGCGAGGAAATCATGAACGATTTTAGGTGAGGCCCCTAAATAATTTGGTTCTACTGCATTAGTAAGCAATGGAAAGGCCTTTGATATTTTCATCCTGATTATAGGTGAGCACTTCTTCCTTCTTAGAAATGTCAACAACTTTTGCTAGCGATCTCTTTTCCTTTTTTCCGCGCAAATGAGGATGTTCAAGCGCAGCTGCTACAGGG
>KN726318.1:13238-23722 GCA_000816745.1 Ancylostoma duodenale
TCTAAGAATGTTTTGATTTTAGAGCAAGGGAGCTTGAAAAGTTTGTTGTGGGTCACCATACAATTGCCAAATTAAGTCGAATGCGTGGTGTGTCCCATAAACAGGGTTGATTAACACCGATTACTTTGTCCTTTACGCTTTTTTTGTTTCGCTATTGGCCAATAATGGTGATGCTGATAGTCTTACAATGATCACAATTAATGTTAATTGGCATTTTATGTGCGTGTGTGTAAGTGCAAGAGAACCAACCAACAAAAACGGAAGATACCCACATTATCGTGTTCAGCGCGCCGAGTTATGTGCGAAAATGTGGTAAATTTTGACTTTTACCTCGATTTACAGATGTTTCGGGCCACTTTTATCATGTTCAGACATGCTCATGGCCGACAGTTGTTTTCATCACAGCTGGGATGAATGAGATAGGCCTGTGATTAGAGAACCGTATAAAAGGAAAGAGACGGGTAGGGTAATTTTATAACGAAGAGCAGGAACCAGTCAGATGAGGGATGACAAGGATAAGGATTACTTCATAGTGTATGTTAGTGGTGGGCTGGCGGTGGGATAAGGATGCTCCGGCACCCATAAATGGGGGAAACGCCTGGAGTCGGGTCCAACGGTGTGATAAGGGTGCAACGGCGCCCAAAACCTAGGAAACACCTGGAGTCGGGTCCAACGGTGTGGTAAGGGTGCACCGGCGTCCAAAAATGGAGGAACGCCTGCAGACGGGTCCAACGGCGTGGTAAGGGTGCGCCGACGTTGAGGTCCAACCCCAGTTTGCACTGCACCGGTCACTTTTTACTATTTACGTCCACCACAGCGAACCGAACTGCATTACCACAAATGGTTGGAAAGGAGCTGTTCATAATGGGTCAGTGGTTCCGTGAGCTCCGGCAAAGACTACTTCTCTTTGGATAGTGTCAGTTCATCCACCTGCATTAATCTTAGCTGTGCACACTGTAAATATGCGAGCGAAGCGAGCACGAAAAGAAGCCTGAGAGTCCGGTGTTAGCCGGACGATCAAGCTGGTAAGATTTAATAAAGAACATCAAGTCTATTTTCAGCACTTGCAGTTGATTTAGTTGCAGGCGTCATCGTTGGTCACTTTGGACTGCACTAATTTTGCAGAAAATTTAGCCGCAATCCTTTATCGGCTCTAGTAGCCCTACGGGAGTGTTCGGAAAATGGGAGTCTACGCATTCTGAAAGAGGTGCTCAAGCGCCATATCCTGGGCCAAAATGAGAAGCTTCTGAGGGGCACGATTTTTCAGCACTGCCAGCTGCTGCAAGGCATCCCGCGAGGTCCTGAGCGTAGGAGCACAACGCATTTGTGGCAACTCCCAGTTCAATGCCCGACCAGGGAAATCTTTCTGCAAAACATTTGTTTAGATTGACAGAGTCTTCACTTGGGTAAACAAATAAATATTTAGGTTAATTACGAGTACTTTCTCATGCATTTTGTGTCACTTTATCCCTTAAACACCCATGATCGGTCGAAGTATTCATTTGTGGCGACTCCCTGGTTCAAGGCGCGCCCAGGGAAATCTTTTTGCAAAACATTTGTTTAGATTGGGAGAGTCTTTATATGGGCAAACAAATAAATATTTAGGTTCCGCGAGGTCCTGAGCGTGCGAGCACAACGCATTTGTGGCGACTCCCAGATTCAATGCCCTGGGCGGGCACTGAACCTGGGAGTCGCTACAAATGCGTTGTGCTCGCACGCTCTGGGCCTCGCGGGATGCCTTGCAGCAACTTACAGTGCTGAAAAATCGCACCTCTCAAAGACTTCTCATTTTGGCCCAGGATATAGCGCTTGAACACCTCTTCCAGTATAGGTAGGCTCTCGTTATCGCTACTAGAGATGGTTGTAGGATTGCGATTAAATTTTCCTCAAAATTAGTGCAGTCCCAAGTGCTCAAACAATGGAGCGGGCTGACCGCGGTACCAAAGTGTGCTCCGCGAGTTGACCGCGGTACCATGAGATGAAAAAAAAACGGGCTGACCGCGCACAGAAAACTGGCTGACCGCGGTCCTTCGTCACAGTTTGGCTGACCGCGGTACAGTGATAGGTGGAATGTGTATAAAAAGGCTGTCTTTCTCTGACGATGTTGAAAAAATCAAGAAATATCTCGCACCCATTTTCGCTGAAGGAGTGGGAGCCCACCCCATTTTGCGGGAAGTGGATGCCACTCCCTAGATATTTTTGGAATGAAGCTCTCATGACATGAGATTAATCATTGATACTACATACACTTTATGAACGGCTATAAAGGTAAACATTTCAGACACATAATCTGAAGAATACGAATGAATTCTGACGATGTTGGCCTTTCTATTTCTCAAAACAGTTCGTACTGTACAATTTCCAATGATAAAAGGGAAGATTTTCGGCTGATGTTAAATTTGATCGCAAAAATGTCATCTACACATCATCAGTAACTATTACTACCGTTTTCAGCACGCCAAGTCATCATTTCGGCGTGCTGACCGTGGACCTTTCGCGGGCCGACCGCGTCAAAGGTAATGAAAACAGGATCAAGAACAATAAGGATAGCGCAAATTCTGGAATGAGAGCGATAATACAACAATTAAAGCGCCGATGCAATGATTTCAATAATTGCTTCATGAGATATTTAAAAACCGAGCCAGAGCGGCGCTTCGCGGCACTCTGTCTCGGACTCGTGTGCCACGTTACCTCTGGGCTAGGTAAACTCTGGAAAAAAATGTACCCCGAGCCAGAGCACCGCTTCGTGGCGCTCTGCCTCGGACCCGTGTGCTACGTTACCTCTGGGTTAAGTGAACTCTGGAGAAATGTACCCCGAGCCAGAGCTCTGTCTCGGACCCGTGTGATTACCTTTCTTGGGAGCGCTGAAAGTCCAAAATGTTATGGTTCCGGCACAAACAGCTTTTAACAGGAGAAAACTGTGTAAAAGTTCCATTCCAATATCACAAACACAATGTTCAGTCAACGGAGCCAATGACGTGTTCTATTGACCGCGGAATCCTAGTTATTTTAATAGCTTGACACTTTGAGAGGAGTGCCAGCAGAAATTTCCACTCAACTCTTCTGTATTTGATTGATTCGTGGCCTGTATTGCGAAGTCACACCCGCCTCATCATCAATTACCAAATTCCACCTCGAAGGTCCAGAATAAACCGTATTGTTTGGAATCTGAACGTCCTAATTGAGGATTTCCATGTTGTACACATACATATACATGGGCGTGTCACTGGGCGTGTCAATTTCCGCATCTGAGCCTGTGGCGGCGGGCAAAGGAGGTGGGGCGAGGCGAATCGATCAACGGCAGCGTGACCTGTCATCCCTCGCGCGGCGATGGGGGGGGGGGGGTCTGCGCTTTATATAGAGTAAGATGCGGAGATCGAGAAGAGAAAACAAAATATGCAAGGAAAAGGAAAAACCAGTTAAACCAATGCTGTTCACACTGTTATACACACAACTGAATGTAAATGAAATCACACAGGAGATGGATCAATATAAGCCTGGAATGATTTGAAAGACTTCCATCTGCCAGCGAGCATAACATTCCTTGAATCAGCTCCTTTGCGCACTGCCTGAGTGGCCGCTCCACCGCGAAAAGAATATGGAGTAAACCGACGATGAGCCAGACCAGTGCTCGCCAAAGTCTTTTTAATTTGACGAGCCACATAGTCCCTGGATGGCATTACTCCATGTTTGGTGCTGAAAACGAAGTCTGAGCGGATGGAAAACAGGCGCGGCAATAAGACTTCCACAACTCTTGCGACAGGCAGTCCCATCGAAAGGCCACGGTGGCTCCTTGGCCCATTTGATCTGTTTTGGACCTCCGAATGAAAAGCCACCATATTGCGTTCCCCTGGAACGTCAAATCCGAGAAGTGCAGATGGCATAGTTCGCTAACTCGTAAACACGCCGAGAAAGCCAACAAAATAAGCGTGGCCGCCTTGAGCGACGTCTTGGATCCATCCTGCAGGGCCCATTTGATTATCTGCTTGATATTCTCCGATGAAGCCTTCGACCTGTGGCGTGTGCTAGGACCTACTCTGGTTGCCATCCGCAGTACAGCTCGCTGGATTTCCATATCCACTCCCACGAGTGGTCCGAAAAAATGTGACAACGCGGCAATGTGATATCCTGGCGATTTAACCCTAAATGAGACCAATGAGACGAGCAATGAAAACATTGGGAAGCTTGGGTAGAGCTGATGTGGGAACCTTGAAACGCCCGATGAAGTTGAGGAGGTTTTTCTTGACCCTCTTATAGATTGCCAATGTTCCCGGTGCCACTGATTGATCAATACAGGAGTTAGTTACCGCCGAAACTGACTCTAAGCCCAATTGAGAAGCCAGAATGGCTGTTTCTCCAGCTGCTCTCCTCCGATGGTCAGGGAGGAAATCTGAAAGGAAAGCTTACCAGGTGGTATTAACCTCCTCCCAGGTTGGGGCGGGTGGGTGGGGCGCTCAAGAGTCGATAAGCCGGAATGGGGATGGATACTCGTGATCCTTCGATCACGCCCCTTATTTGGAAATCATTGGGCCCCGCCCACACACCACACTTCAAAGTCTACTTGCGAAATCAATAATACCCTTACGAAACTGTTACGTCCCCTAAGATCAAAGATCACGACCCTTACCGCGCTCCAGCGCGCTCAAGGCCCTGCCCCTACTATATAACTAAAAACACACGTGAACATCCAAAATTCAAAACTCCACAACCGCGGTCAGCCCGGTCCATTGTCTGAGTGACCAACGATGACGCCTACAACTAAATCAACTGCAAATACTGGAAATAAGCTTGATGTTCTTCATTAAATTTTATTAGGAGATCAGAAGGTCATCTTACTAGCCCTCCCTCCTGAAGGTATGCGCTTTGGAGGAACAAGGCTGGGATGCCTGATCTGGTTCAGATTTGACAGCTTGGCTAATGATCTGCAGGTCGCGAGGGTCAGGACGGATACTGGCCTCCACTACTTGTTCACGGCAGGCGGGCTCGGATGGCTGGTTGAGATCATTCAGTTGTTCCTCGGAAATTTTGTCGATAAGCATAGTAGAACACCACCGCTCGTTGGTTACGCGAGAACCTGGATAAGTCTCGATTTCATCACAGGTACTACTATTGTTGTTCTCGCTCGTGATCGCACTCGTGGTATTGTCTACTTGCGAAATTCGGCTATGCGCCTTACAGGAATTTCGCACTCCCAAGTATCCCATGGAAATGGTTACGATCATCCTCTTAATGGTCGTACCAATCCCAAAATTAGCCTCTGGCATGCCAAGCACAAGGCTCTCATTACTCAGAGTTTATCCTTAATCACATCAATACAGAAGGCAAGAAGATTATCAGCGACACAGATATAGAAGACGGCCATGAATGTTCGGCCAGGACGTGGAGCGAATAGATGGCGCGGGCGAAGACGTGGTGGCGCCCAGACGTTGACCTCTCTGCCTCATCGACGTCCTCGATTGGGCTTCTTCTCTCCTTATACAGTATCCTGGCGCGGCCGAAGTTCACCGGTCTGAAACCAAAGATTTAACGATAGGCATGGGAATAACTGCATTACTACATTAAACTAAGTAGAATCTAAGGCATTTAGCTAGGAATTCAAAGCAACAAGAATAGGAGACTTACATTATGGCTAAAGCAAGTTTTATATTTACAGTTATTTACATCTCCCCCCTTTAACGAGAGTCCGTCCTCGAACTCAGAGTTGTAGTGGGGCTCGCACTGTGCTGTCGCAGAAGTGTAGATCCGTGATCAGATTTCTGTCCTTGCACCATGCGACGATCGCGGACCATGTGGCGGCATCCTGCAAGCATTTGATTGATCCTGTTACGAACACACCGTCCTTGGCACGTGAAAGTGCCACATTCAGCAGCTTTGCATCTGCGAAGAACGCGGCCTTTGATCCTTGTTCGAGCGATGTCCTCGTCGTACAGAGGATAACCACTGATCGCTCTGAGCCTTGAGCGCTGTCCACGGTCCCCACGGTGACTGTCGTGTCCTGCAACAAAGATTGGCAGAGAAATTTCTGATCTCGGTACAAACAGATCACCAAAATGTCTTCTGGTGCGAATCCTCGTGTGATTAAGAGGAGCACCAGTACGTTTACCGTGTTTGCATCTGTGAAAATGTGGAAGGGCTTATCATAATCGGGATAGCCCAGAATGGGTTTTTGCAGCAATGCATCCCTTAGTTGTATGAACGCAGCTTCTTGAATTTCAGTCCATTTGAACTTATTGTCCTTACGAGTAAGCCATGTAAGGGGTTCCGCTGTGTTGGCAAAATTTGGGATAAACTTGCGGAAAAATCCAACCATGCCCAGGAATCGCTTTACTTCCTTGACATTGCTTGGTGAAGGGAAATCCCTTATTGCCCTAGTATTTGCCTCTGCTGGGGAATAACTATCCATATACATTGTATGCCCCAGAAATGTTACTTGGTGCTTTGCGAAAACGCACTTTTTAGGTGACGCTTTGAGATGGAATTCGCGAAGCCGTAGCAGCACCTTTTTTATAGCTGTTAAATGAGCAGGAAAGTCTTTACTATAGATGAGAATATCATCTATATAGGTGAGAACATTTTCCTCTAGTCCCCCGAGAACACGTGCCATTATCCTAGCAAAGTAACTACTGGCTGATTTAAGCCCGAATGGCAGATGTGTCATCTGATACATTCTGTTTTCGGTAATTACGCCACACTTATAACTGCTCTCGTCATCGAGCGGTAGTTTAAATAACCGCTGGCGAGATCTAGTGTGGTATAGAAACGATTTCCACCGATTTTTTCCAACACATCATCGATGCGTGGTACGGGGTACGGGTCCGGGAGGGTCAAGTCACCTCATTAATTGGTCGGCGCATGTCTAAACAAACACGCAAAGAATTGTCCTTCTTGCGAACTACCACAAGATTGTGAACCCAAGGGGTATGAGATTCTTTCATGACCCCACATTTGAGAAGCATGTTTACATGTTTTTGCAACTCCTCCCGATATTTTACTGGGACGCGGTAAGGTCGAATCCTAGTGGGTGGGTCATTTGTTGTATAAATATGAACCTTTCCAGCTGTACAGCTTCCTATGTCATATTGGTGACGAGAAAAGACATCTCCAAAATCATTAAGGAGTTCGCGAAGTTGTTTTCGCTGCTCCTCTGTGAGATCACTAGTGGACAAATCGATTTTGTATTGTGGGTCGTCATTAATTACTTGACTGACGCACGAAATTGCTGGCAACTGGTGGTTGTCACCTAATTCCGCTAGGGTTTCCCCTTCTTGCGTAACTACAGATGCGTCAGCAATGCGCATCCCTGTATATAATGTTACCGATTGGTTAGTTGGATTCGACACTAGCACAACTGGCGTTTGAGAATTAATAAGGGCAGGAGCTGCTATGAGGTCCTTGTTTTGAACACTGAGAAATCAATACGAGATCCTTTCCTGGGGGCACAGTTGGGGTCATGCAAGAAACAAAACATTCGGCATTTGGTTGAATATGCACCGTGTCCTTTACTCTTACAGGGTACTGTAATTTATTAGTACAAGAACTTGATGATGAAATTTTTCCTAGTGGCAATACTACAGACCCAAAAGAAACCGTTTTAGCCTTATAATCGATAGTCAAAGGTGGTAACTGCGCAAGGATATCATTCCCGAGTATTACCTCGTAGTCTGAATCCATGTTCGGGACGCAAGGGCCTTTGGTGAAGTGCACCACGGAGTGCAGCTCAATATTGCCAACTTTTACCCTAACCTGCTTAGAACCAGCCATGAGTACAAGTGTACCTGCCATACCTAAGGCGGAGTCGGTATGAGGAGTGTCCAAGTGGAAAATTCCTAGAGCTGGACAAAGACCCTGTGCTGCTAGCGTAATACTTGACCCGGTGTCAATTAAAGCCGAAACATTGACGCCATTGATTGTTATACGAATGTGAGAGGACACCACCGGACAAGATGTTGCCAAATGGAAAACTTTTGGGAAGTAACACTCTTGAGTAGCGCTCATTTCTATCGCTGCTGGTGGATTCATGCGATTAGGCGCTTTTTGGCTACTTGTGTAATCGCGCACACCTCTTGGCTGAATGTTTCGAACGTAATTTAGCACACCAGTAGGGAATTGGAAAGAGAAATACAACATTATTGCTCGCATTGCAATATTTAGAGTCACAATAGCGCAGCAAATAATGACCCATGGATGGTGAAGATAGGAAAAAATATGAGTGAGCAAATTTAGTGAGCTAACATCCGGAAATTGCAGCTTTGGCGAGCTGTGGAGCTCGTTCGAAGTATGCGGATTAATGTGCGCATCTAACGCCATTTGGTTTCCCTCTATGGCTGACCACAACTTGTTAAATTGTTGTCCAGGCACAAATTCACTAATATTTGTGTTGACCAAATTATGGCACAAAGTAAGCGCAGGTCTTATTTCGCTTTGCGGGCGATTAGTAGAGTGCTGGATCACCGTAATTTCTGCTGGGGGAATGACCTCATAAGCACCAGTAAGGGCGTGGAATTTAACAATAGAACCGTTACTGGGAAATTCAAAAAACAAGTCCCTAGAGCAAGATACTGGATTTGCTTCATTGGATAAAATTCCAGTAGCGGGATCGATGAAGGTTTTCCACTGAGATTTGTCAGGTAGAATAACAGTAATAGAAGGTTTTGAATAACAGGAGGAATTAAAAGTGGATAGAGAAAACATCGAGGAAGTCAGAGCCGCACATGCTCTTGTGCGAACGATGTTGTTGTCAAGAAACTTGGCCTCGATATCAGAACGTTGCAATACATTACGCATTGCAATCGTAGGATTTGCCGAAACAGCGGCAACGACTGAAGCACTAAGAGAATTCACAGACTTGCAAAGGGAGAGAATAGAATGATGGAAAGATGTGCTCAAAGAATTTTGTAAATAACTGTAAATATAAAATTTGCTTTAGCCTATCTAAAAATTCATCCAATAATCCTTCATTTTGGGCATTTTTAGATTGTCCTCTGGTCACTTTTTTGACCAACTTTTTAACGCGTTCTGCAAAATCGCGAGCTGAGTCTGACTGTGATTGTTTGCAGTCAGATAGCTGTTGCCTGGCTAAGCTACGAAAGTGTTGCGATTCGAAATGTGAACGAAGCAATTCAACAATTTTAACATACGAGTTCTTGTCCTGATCGGGCATCTCATCCACGAGGTGCCTTGCTTCGCCTTCCAGAAATCCGACCAAAGTATTGGTCTTCAGCTGTTCTGGTAGAGGCGGATTTACCATTCGTACCAGGTCCTCGAATCTTCGAAGCCATGACACAAAGTCTTGCTCCGAACCTGTAAAACACTTGATATTTTTGGGTGCGAGCTGCCCAAGGGTCAGGCCGCCAAGGACGGAAGCATGAGACGAATCACCCTCGGGTGGGGACATTCCTCCACCGACGATGAGAGTAGGAATATCAGGTGGAATGAGCTGAGGCAGTGAAGAATGAGATGAACTGGAGGTTTCCCTGGAATTGGTTTGAGAGCGGGATACTGGACGACTGATGATGAAGGCAATAGGAGAAGGCGTTGCTTCTCCGCGGCGAGGTCACTGTAGATGGCGCTTGCCGAGCACTGGATGAGGCACTTGATGGTGAGGGCTCTATATACAGTTCTCGATTACGCCCTCTCTTTGTTCGCGCCGATGCTCAAAGTTTCCCATTGGCAAGATGTTGTTAGATGGGGTCGCAGATAAAGAAGCTTTTTCTGCCAGTGAACTTTGAATGGACTGCTCGGAGATGCTATCTTTCATGGGAAAAGCTCTTTGTTTTGCATGAGCACAACACATGAATGGCAGAAATTCAAATTCTTGGTGAGAGCAGACTGGTCCGTACAGAGAACTTTTTTAGAGAGCAGAGCTTGAAAGATTCAGCCGCAAGTGGGAAAGTTTCGGCGTGAAACACGTGTTCCTAGACAATGAAACTCTTTATGTCTTTATATGGACGATTTTGTTTACTTGAGCACGCGGAAATTCAAAATTTGAGAGGCAACGGAAAATTTTCTTATTCAAATGAGGCACAGAAAGGAGAAAGGAATCATGCCAGAAACAATAATGCGAAGGAGAGAGGGTTTTTTTCCAAAAATGTTCAAAAACTTGCGATTTTTATCGAAAAAGAGCAAAAATTTGTGAAAAAGTACGTGCAAATTTCGTTTTAAGATGAAAAATAATCTTATGCTCCTGGTCCCTGACGGTAACGAGGATAAAAAGTTCCTAGGAGATCTCCTATGGCCGTTTCGTCTTGCATATCACACAAAAACACAGGAGAAAATCACCGAACAACGCACACAAAAAGGTAGTGAAAGAGGAGAAAATAGGGGGATTCTTAGCTGAAGAGTTGCGCACCTCTAGGCTACACCCAGCTGAATTACCCAGTTTCACTCACCCCCGGATGAGGCTTAAACCGGTCATCTCCTGAGCTAATCTTAGGAGGACACCATTTTCTAAGAAGAGGAAAGGTTCGGTGAGATCGCGGGCTACT
>KN726318.1:24663-35211 GCA_000816745.1 Ancylostoma duodenale
TTGCTGCTGCTCATCGTTGACGCTCAACATGCTGTGGATAAATTGTCCGCGGAAGACGGCAACATGAATGGTGAGCACACCTTTTTTCAAGCGCATACTTAATATGGACATAATGACGCGTGCATTTGCTGTTTCAGAAACAATTTCTCTTAATGACACAACCATCGCAAAGCAGAAGTACAAGAAGTGGGGCATTGGTGGCGCTATCGTTGGTGGTCTCGTCAGTAGTGCAGTCGAGGCCGTAGGGGGGGCATTGTTCGGTTGAAAAAGAGCTCATCTTTTGCATCGATACTGCGATGAAACAATAAACAGTTCCAGAGCAATTGTGGCGTCAACCTGATGAAATATCAATCCTGTACGTAAGACTTAGAGGCAGTGTGTCACCTCGTTCCATGGACTGTGGACATCAGCATATTCTAGACCTTCTCGTCACCCTGATTCTGATGATGTACGTCATAACGCATAAAAGTGACGGAAACCCGCTTTCAGAGGGTCCGAATGTGCAAATCACGGACCACTTGGGCGGAGCGGTCCGTGACTGTGATGGCTGCCCGCCACGTCCACAACGTTGGCCAACACGTCAAAACATGTCCGATCGACAAGATCAACGGCTTCACCGCGTCTAGTCGGCTCGACAAACTGTTCCAAATCCCGTTCTGAAAAACGTTTGAGAAATGGGTTTAGAGACCGTTTTGTAATATTTTATGTACACCACTGGATTCACCGCATCGAGGAGATTCAGAATCCGCTGAAATCCCAAGTACGATAACGAGGTGACACGCTGCTTTCAAGACACCACATGAAACATGCAACGGGGGCTAGACGCTGCTCACCTGAGATTTCAACCTCAAAATGAGAGTTTAGGGCTGGGCATACGTGCAGCAACGGCGATTTGGTCGCCACGCGATTTAACTTGCAAACATCACAAAAGCTGCCGTGGTAATTCCACGCGCATTTATTTCCAAAGGCAATCCGTGGAAGCGCCAGATAGCCGAAAAAGAGATGAGGTCGTAATTGCGGCCAAAGTCGGATCTGGCGCCCTCTGTGAGCTAATAGACTGCACTCCATTTTTTGAGTCTTCAGCGGTTTTCTTCATTTCTTAAAGGCATCACCCACGGAATATTTGCTCTCGAAGATTTTGCTATATTCCTAGGCTTAGCGCTATAATGAAACCGAAGGCAGTGATCAATTTTGTGAAACCCCACGAAAAAAGCGGTTTTCGTTGCTACCAATTTAGCGGATTTGCAAAAGATGGCCGAGTTACCCGAGCTTGAAGTAGAAGGAGGTTGGAATGGAAACATGTGGTATCATGTGGAAAGAGAGTGATTGTGAACAAAAACACCCATCCATTTCATTTCGTAACTCATCCAAACTCATCCAAACTAACTCATCCAGCACAAACTTTATCTCTTCCCATCTTGAAAGTGCTGATGTCTACGACTGTGCAATTTTCGTAGAATTGTTGCGACGACGGCTGAGTATCCAAAACTATAATAATCTCGGACACGAAAATTTCCGTGGGTGCTGCCTTTAAGCCCTAGGCATACTTCAAGCGACGCGATTTGGTCGTCGCGATAAAGTTTTGCACGAGCGATCTAGTAGCGGCGATTGGATCGCGTACTTGGGTACACTTTATTTGATGATTGGCAGCATGAATCATTTGATGGGCTCATCCCACTAGAATTTCGATATTTAGGCTTTATTCACATCTGTTTTCTGTACCTGGTGGTAGTAAGCTGGTATAAGAAGCTCTCTAAGTTTGAGTTATGGCTTCTGATTGGTTTTGGGAAGCTATTTTAGGGTTTCGAACTGGTTCTATCCCTCTATTTGACCTACTAACCACAGTTATTGTTTTTTTTTCTGGAATGTTAGTTAAACATACACAATTTGAAGGTATGTGGAGTCGGTTAGGAGAAGGAATATGAAATCACACTGAAATACTGGACTCTGAGAAGGAATTAAGAGGATATTACTTATAAAAAGGGAAGGGTTTACACATATTCTCATCACATCTCGAGAGGAACTCTGTTATGTTATACTGATCGTTTTATTGATTCCCTGTTGTGTTTGTTCGTGTTAGTTGTTCTTGTACGTTTTCCCAAGAAAGTGTAATGAACATTACATTGCATTACATTTACCTACACAAATGATTCGAAATAAATGAAAGTTCTAAGAAAAAAAACAGCAAGGAACTGAGCGATTAAGTGTCTAAAGGTTGCGACGCGATTTAATGAGAAATGAGGAAAATCGCCTAAGACTTATGAAATGAAGTATGTCGAGGCCGCGACTTTTGGTCGCCACACCATTCCTCGTGATATTTTGTAAAAATCGGCCGCCTGTCTACGGTTTGCTCTTGAAAATGAATGCGCGTGGAATGGCGACGACAGCTTTTGTGATGTTGGCAGATCAGATTGCCTGGCGACCAAATCGCTCTCGCTGCAGGTCTGCCCAGCCCTACACTCTCAATTTGAGGTTGGAATCACAGGTTAGCAGCACCTTGTCCCCATTGCACGTCTCATGTAGTGTCTTAAGTCTTAAATACAGGCTTGATATTTCATCAGATTGACACCACAGTTGTTCTGGAACAGTTTATTGTCTCATTGCAGCATCTACGCGAAAAATGAGCTCTTTTCAACCGAGCAAGGCCTGCCCATTGCCCAAGGAGACCACTGATAAGGAAACAAAATTTTTTTTGTTCTTTCACAATTATTCTAGAACAGTTTATAATTCCATCACAACACCGACACGAAGCAAGAGCCAAAAAATAATCGCCCAGCGACATCGAAGACACCACCGATGGCAGCATCCAGGACAGTTTTAAGCCAGCCAAATCGCTTGTACTTCTGGTTTGGGATGATTGTCTAGTTAAAAGAACTTGTTTCTGAAACAGCAAATGCACGTGTCACTATGCTCGTACTGAGTATGCGCTTGAAAAAAGTTTGCTCACCATTAGCGAGTTCTATAGCCATGTTGCCATCTTCCGCGGATAAGGTATCCACAGCATTTTGAGCGTCAACGATGAGCAGCAGCAACAACAGAGACCCAACAAGGAGTTTCGTTGTGAACAACACAACGGGAATAAGAGTTTTTATCAAAGTTCTTGTTCAAACAATTCAGTGTTTAGCATGTAAAGAAATGTAGTGTTAAAGCTCCTCCATTAAAGAAATGTGCTGTTATAGCTCCTCCATTCGCTATGCATGTTACACATGATCACATTTCAATTTGTGAACCAAGACAGAGAACCAAATTCTCTCAGCGCGCAAATGCATTGAAAACCCCGCAACTTGCTTGCGTTTTCCATTTATTTTCTTTATTCTCAGAAACGGATAAAGTGACCTTAGAATAAACAAAATAAAATAAAAATAAAATAAACAACTATGAGGATTCAAATTCTGTTTCTCACGACTACAGAGATTCGCAAAATTTTTCTTTACTTTTAATGTTGCTTCTGATGCGTTCGCGTTCAATCCGCCATGAGCCAGCAAACAATTAGGCGCTACTGCTCCTAATTTAGCGCACAAGGCAGCATTCTCCACATTTACCTGTCAGTTGGACGCCTGCACCGTGAAAACCTCTGCCAGCTTGGTCATTGCTTGCACGCAGTCTCGCACGGAAGAGCGCGGGGTTCGAAGCCATTGTGGATCCAAAGGGATCACCGGAGTACTAAATCAGCACAAATATGCAAAATCTCATCAGAAATACGAAAAAATGGCTGTTTGCAAGGCCCATCCATGTTTTCGTAGTGCCAGCTTTCTTCTGTTACTGAGCGGATTCAAACCAACCTGACCATTGTTTGTGAATGATTGAGAGTCCGTTGCTTTATCCACTAGGCCATCCATGCATTCATGCTGCTGATCTCTTCCATCCCGATGCACAGTGTGTAATTTCGAACATCTAGCCGATCAAAATTATTTTCTAGGGAACCTGTAAACAAACTCTCGAACTTTTTAGCATATGTACTCTGCCTAATCTGCTGCTTTTAGACACCGCACGTGACCCATGGAAGACAAGGTTTCGGGGCAATTTTTAATACTTCTGCAATAAAGCATCAGAGTACAAAAACATGTACAGAGGAACAATTTTTGTGTAGCAGCTGATTCACATAAATTCCAGTCTTTACACGTGTTTGCAACAAATAGAACAAAGTAAAACATGTATATACATTTCAGTTTCGAGATTGCATACATTTTTACGATGAGCCTAAAGTGAACTGACATGTTAAACTGCTAGATATTTTATGAGAATTCGCAATTAAGAAAATCGTAATTCTAGCACTGCTATTCATATAAATAGCCCAGTCGGTTCCAAAATGGTGATTACATCGATTTCTTGTTAACCCTAAGAATTCCTGTGGGATTTGTTAAGGGTGGGCTTGACAAAGGAGTTCGCCGGTAGGGTGGCCCCAACTTAGGATGTCTTTTAAAACAATATTATTCCTTTTTTGACTGGTATTTTCTCCACCAAATATTCTATTCTGGTTAATTTTTTCCTTTTTTCCCTGAGTGTTCTCTTCTTTCCTAATTTCAATATTTTTTTTTAATTTGAATTATAACTCCGAAAAGCTGCGCTTTGCTTTTCCCCACTTGCTTTCATGATATGCGCTATTGGAGCGAGTTTAACAAATCCTAGGTGTTGCTCAGATATACTCCGCGCCACATAACAGTACTGTTTACCTTTGCCTAGAACGACATTTTGGAAAAGGAAGTCCTTGCAGAGTTGTAGGCTCATTTTCTTGAAACATGCCAAAAGATCTGTCCAAGAAATTGGCGGTTTCGGCTTACATAGAAGTGCTTTCTGTAGGAATGAGCAGATGGTTGCAAAAATAACACGTGCGCTTGTTGCAGGAAGATTAGTGCTAGCCACTACACATTATTTTTTTTTGGCGGAGACACTTGGAACTTTTTTTATATCTAACCGAAAATGCGATTGGGTCATGTGCTTAATCGCTCACTTCTCAAACAAGTTTGGATTTCTTCCCGATGCCTGAGAAATGCAGTTACTAGGAAATATAAAAGTTGGTACAAGCCTAGGTAGTTGGTACAAGACTTCCACTTCAAATTAAGTATGTTCCACTAGAATTCCGAAAAAAACAATAACTATGGTTAGTAGGTCAAATAGGTTAGTAGGTCGAAGCAGCAGAAGGGAGAAATCTGAAGAAATGTCGAAAGGACCTTCGCGATTATAATGTTCCGTTGACAGCCCTGAAGAACGAAGATGGGATTGTCACGTTTTCCCATCGTGAGATGGAATCAATCACGGAGTGATTCTATACGAACCTTTTCCGTTCTTCAACGGCAGTGTCAAGCCCAAATATCCCTACTGGTGACAGACCACCTCAGATTCTTCCTTCGAAAGTTCGTGTTGCGATAAGAAGCATGAAACGCGCCACCGCCCCTGGGCCGGACCGTATATCGGCTGATTTATTGCGAGCAGGAGGCGATCAACTTCACGTCATTCTCGCAGCAGATGTCTCATCTTATCTCCAGAAGGAAAGAATTCCGGACCAGTAAATAACCAGAGAGGATCATCGAAACTATCGTCCGATATGTTTGCTGAGCGTGCTTTATAAGCTTTTTACGAAGATTATTCTCACACTCGAGGACCTTGGATGAAGCTCAACCCCAAGAACGGACTGGTTTCCGCAAGGGATTCAGCTGCATGGACAACATCCAAACTGTTTCGAGGGTCATAGAGGTTTGTCGGGAGTACCGCCTTCCCCTCGTCCCAACCTTTGTTGACTACGAAAAAGCGTTCGACAACGTGGAAACAAACGCTATATTATCAGCACTAGTCGACCAGGGAGTAGACGCGTCATATGTGAGAACATTAGCCGACTGCTATAATGGATGCTCCACGACGATACAGCTCCTTCAGCGCCCCTTAACCATTCCGATTGCGAAGGGGGTACGACAAGGCGATACTGTATCGCCGAAGCTGTTTACTGCCGCATTGCAGTGGGCAATGAGGTCACTCGACTGGGAGGAGAAAGGCATCCGGGTTGATGGACGGTTCCTCTCGAATCTTCGTTTTGCGGACGACATCGTCCTTTTCTCGAAAAGCACCAACGAAGTGGAGGCGATGCTTTGTGAGCTAAACGAAGTAGGAAAAAGAATAGGGCCGCGAATAAATAGGGCGAAGACCCAGTTAATGAAGAATGCGTACTGCGAAGGAGAGCGAATACAGCTGGATGGATCTGGCATAAAGGAGACATCGTCCTATGTGTACCTTGGAAGATCAATGAATATGGAGAACAACCTCGTAGAAGAGCTGGTACTCCTTCTCCATAACATAGGTCAAAAGGAGAATGAGAACCGGTTTGAAACGCTAAAATAGTCTTCTGAAACCAATTAGAAGCCATAATTTCAACGTAGAAAGCTTTTTATCAAACACACACATACACACATACACACGTACACACATACACACATACACACATGCACACGTACACGCACACATACACACATACACACATACATACACACATACACACATACACACATACACACATACATACACATACATACATACGCACACATACACACATACACACATACACCCGCATTCGCATACGCATGCGCAAACACATACGCATACACATGCACACACATGCGCATACACATACACACATACGTATACACATACACACATATACATACACATACACACATACACATACTGTCGCTGCTGCCGTTCACCAGCAGAAGTTCCCGTACAACTGCTTCTATGCCAACACACTATTCCACGCGAAGCGGTGCGATAAGATATGAAAACTTGTAGCATTTTGCTCTCATCATTTCCCTTCATTTTCTTCACCGCGACCGTGTCGCTGTGAAGTATGCCATGGGACTAAATGATGCGTGATGATGTAGTGATGTCGCCGCTAATGAACAACACTGAATCAGAATGACCATGACTATAAACAGCAGTCTGATCTTCCGGCTTACGCCGGAGTCTCGGGCTTGTTTTACGTTCACTTCGTTCTTCACGCTTTCGAGTGGCATGTTCCCTATTACTGAACTCCGACCACCGTTCTTGCAGTTGTGAACCCATTCAGTGGCATCTTCCCTACAACAGGACGCCGGTGCACTACTCTTGCATCTATAAGGTTTTACAATTACAGTCCAGTGTCGCTCATTCCAACTATGATTCTCTTAAGAAAGCACCGTAAGGGCGACAGTGACAGAAAAATGGATACAGTCTCCAATTACGAAAGCGAGAGGTTTATACAGTGCTTTCACAGTTTCGCGGCAGCACCAGCGCCCTCCGCTGGCAGTCTCAAGCCCTCCGGGAGAGACAGTGTTTACAACGATTTGACCTCGCATAGAAGCAGTGTACGGAGCAGAGTAGCTCACCCCTGTTAGCGCTCTGCTTGTGACCACCGCGGAAGAATGGATGGGTGCTGTGAGGGGTTCCGCGCCGATAGGACAAATTCGGGTTTTTCGCTCGGGATGTGAGCTTGGCGCACCTCCCATTGAGGTGCCTTAAAGCGGTTCCCTCATACAGAGTAACCATGAAGTTATTCGCCTCACCTCGCCACATTCTTGAGCTTCCCAAAAATTAGGTTTTTTATTCCATGGCTTTTTCCAGCGTATATTTAAAACTCAACAAAACCTTGAATAGGATTCTGGGAGAGGAAATCAAGTTCTATTCTAATGTGAAATTTCAGCTTTCAAGCCTTTTACCAACGAGCTCTCACCCAAAATTAACCCTAATAAACAAAATTGACAGAAAAATTCCACGGATCTCCCTCATTAGAGGGATCCCAGTCGGTTAATTGCGAGGCTACGTGGCGCGTCCCCAGGTGGCGGATAGGGGGCTGTCGCGGACCACACGCGACCTTGTGCCTGCCCTGAGACGCGGGTGGATTCAGGGGATGGACTCCCTGTCTCTGCAGTGTCGGAACGATTCCATACATTCCGTCAGCGCGTGGGTATGTTCACGCATGCGTGCGTGGGTGTGCTTGCGTGTCTGCAGATTTTATCCTGCTGCTCATCGTTGACGCTCAACATGCTGTGGATAAATTGTCCGCGGAAGACGGCAACGTGACTATAGAACTCGCAAATGATGAGCACACCTTTTTCATGCGCATACCTAGTATGGACATAATGACACGTGCATTTGCTGTTTCAGAAACAAGTTCTCTTAATGACACAACCATCACAAAGGAGAAGTACAAGAAGTGGGGCATTGGTGGCGCTATCCTTGGTGCTCTCGTCGGTGGTGCAGTCGAGCTCATAGGGGGGGGGGGGGAGGGGCAGTATTCGGTTGAAAAAGAGCTCATCTCTTGTATCGATACTGCGATGAAACAATAAACAGTTCCAGAACAATTGTGGTGTCAACCTGATGAAACATCAATCCTGTACGTAAGACGTAGAGGCAGTGTGTCACCTCGTTCCATGGACTGTGGACATCAGCATATTTATTTATTTATTTGAATACAGTCAATGGTGTGCCAACAAATCAAACCAAACCAAGGTACCACACGAATTCCGCTAGCAATCCCTAAGGACATTTGTGTGATCGCAATACTGGACGCAATAACATCGTTCTCCGACTACGGTAGGTGAAGGATTCCTCTTCCGAGATCCAATCCCAGAGCCCGAGCGCGTCTTGCTAAGCCTAGAGCAACCAGGGTTAGGCTGACCTACTTAACCCAGGACGAACGAATTTGCCAGGGACCCTGGGCGAACGGGATGGGGGATGTCTGTAAAGGGGTTCACCTTCTTTCGTTATCCTCAAACGATTAGTGCCACATCATGGGACCACTTTCAGTAATATCTGCACACAATAGTATCGGAACCGCGATGGAACTCATAAGAAGGAAAATTATGAATGGTTAAGAACTAAAACTCAAATCTAGCTGAGAGCAGAACAGAACGGGAGCGTGTAGAAGAGCTAGTGGAAAATCCACAGTCGTATCCGACAAACGACCTCCAACTTTGAATCAGTGATATCCTAAACATCATTCATATTCAGAACATCTATAACATTTATTTTGTTCAATAATCTCTTAAAATAACTGTTATCATGTTCAATATGAAAAGCTTCTACATGCTCCAGTAGCAACACAGATTCTCAAATGTTGAAACCATTACCTTTCGTGGGAGCGCTGAAAGTCCAAAATGTTATGGTTCCGGCACAAACAGCTTTTAACAGGAGAAAACTGTGTAAAAGTTCTATTCCATTATCACAAACACAATGTTCAGTCAAAGGAGCCAATGATATGTTCTATTGACCACCGAATCCTAGTTATTTTAATAGCTGGACACTTTGAGAGGAGTGCCAGTAGAAATTTCCACTCAACTCTTCTGTATCTGGGTGATTCGTGGCCTGTATTGAGGCTTCTTGACCTTGATCTAGGTGACTACTTTTTTTTCCATCTGTTCAAGGGATACCGAGACCCAGCAGCTAGAATTTACCGAATATTCTACGACAGCTCCCCTCTTTCATAGTTTCCGCAGTTGCCCCGATTTTATCATCCAACCATATGAGGCTTTGACTGTCTTGAATCAACTCAAACCGTCTATCTCATCCTCCTATGACGGTTTTCCTCAGATTGTCTACCAAAGGTGCGCTACTGCCTTGTATTGTATTGTATCTCCCGCTCACTCTTATATTCAACTCGTCCTTAATGTCCTGCGAAATTCCTAGTATTTGGAAAGAAGCACTCATCACAGCTGTTCCTAAGATCAACAATTCTGACCTGCTCTCGAATTATTGTCCCATCAGTATTATTCCTTCTTCCGGTAAAGCTATGGAAAAAATAACTTATAATAAACTGTGTAACTGGTTCCAACGAAATAATATTATTCCTAATGAGCAGCATGGGTTTTTGTCGGGTTCTTCCACATCGGACGCTTTGTTTGACTGGATGACTGAAGTAAACAAAGGAAATCTAGTTGATGTCGTTTTCTTTGATCTATCTAAAGCATTTGATATGGTTGAACATAGTAAGCTACTGTACAAGCTCGAGCGATACGGGATTCGGGGTCAGTTACTCAGTTGGCTCAAGTCCTATCTCCATGAGCGGTGCATGACAGTAGAGATTTCGAACTGTTTTTCCAAACGACACACATTGCATAGAGGGGTACCTCAAGGAGAGGTGCTTTCACCTCTGCTTTTCCTAATTTTCACTTCTGAACTTCCCGCATTCTTGAAAACTCATCAGAATATGCGAATACAAATGTTCGCTGATGACATCAAGGTGTATATTTCATATGATCTGAGTGGACAGGACGTTGCTCATGATGCCATGTCACTGACTGTACAAAGGATGCTCTCATGGTCTAAGATATGGGATCTACCACTGAATCCCTCGAAAACGGTTGCTATGCATTTTGGTGGAGGCTCGCAGTTTCCTTATACATGCTCCGGCGTCACTCTCAGATATCCAGAGCACGTGCTCGACCTTGGAGTGATTGTAGATAAAACTTTCGCTTTTTCTTCTCATGTTGACAGCATTACGAAAAGAGCACTTTCTACACTATTCACGATTCTGCGCAACATTCATTTCAATGACCGTAGTCTGTTAGTTCGACTTTATAAAAC
>KN726318.1:37112-48275 GCA_000816745.1 Ancylostoma duodenale
ACATAATCGTTATTTATTTTTTTGGTAGACACGGGAGTGTAAGTTTTGCGGCGAGCCACACGCTGAGCACGCTGCCGTTCCCTTTCCTCTTTGGTAAGGGATGGCCTGAGAAAGACTCCAGGTGCTTTCAAATGCTGAGACGAGCACCACGCCTAAAGCATTTCAAAGCACCTGGAGTCTTTCTCAGGCCATCCCTTACCAAAGAGGAAAGGGAACGGCAGCGTGCTCAGCGTGTGGCTCGTCGCAACACTCACACTCCTGTGTCTACTACACAAGTAATTCACGATTGTGTTGCTACCCAGGACTCTTCCAATGACATTCCTGTAAGTGATATTTCTCCGTCAAACTTGTAACGTGTCACCGGATTTATGGGCCTACGGTATCATGCCTCGAAGCTAATATTCGTTCATGCTCTAAGAACAGGTACCCTCTTATTTTTATGCTTAAGCGGTTCCTTTTTGACGTCGCTGCCTTATGTCGAACATGGTTTGACGAATCTATTGATAATGCCTCGCTCTTTGGAGATCTTACAACTCATTACGTTATTTTCCGTTGCGACCTTAAAATGAAGCGAGGTGGAGGTGTTGCCCTTCTAATCAAGCTTTTGTTTTCACCATCTTTTGTTTTCTCTGAGGCGGTTCCCAGTGCATATGAGCTTCTTTGTTGTGACCTTTCTATGAAATGTGAAACAACTCGCGTATCGTGCCCTGTCAAAAAGGCTAAGCAATTATTCAAGGCCATAAGTGATCTAATCTCCTGTGAACACTCTTGCCTTGTCATGGGAGACTTCAACATGCCTGACGTTAAGTGGGATATCCTTACTGGTCCAACTTGTACAAACTCAATCTCTCGCTTGTTTTTGGAATCATGCAGAACGCACGGGCTTTCACAATGTGTCACTGAAGTCACCCGGGGTAGTAACGCATTAGACCTCGTCCTTACCAATGAAAACAATTCCATTGTTAAGCTACAGGTTGCAACTCCGACTGGTAATAGTGACCATGCTTCTGTTCATTTTCAATGGAACATGTGCACTCATGGCACACCTCTAGTTATTAGGCGGAATTTCAATAAAGCTCCCTACGCAGCAATTATAAGTTATTTGAATGACGTAGATTGGTATGGCTCCCTTACTAGTGTCGACACTGTTAATTATAAATACGAGATGTTTATCAGTATTCTCCAGCACTGCATTGATCTTTTCGTACCGTTAGAGAGAATGCAGCCTTCCAAAAGTAATCTTCCTTCGTATCTTAAGTCGCTTTACCAAATAAGGTGCAATGCCTGGGATGTTGCAACTACCGACCCAACTACTGCAAACTGGGATAACTTTAGACGTATTAATAGGCAATTTTATTCTAAACTATATAAATACAACAGCTCTGTTGAGAAAAAAGTCATCGGAGCCATGAACAAATGTGGGTTTTTCAGGCTTTTGAACTCTAGGCTCAATAAGAGGCAAGGGCTGCCATCGCTTTCATTTAACCATAACATCTATAGGACAGATCGTGATAAAGCGGAGTTGTTTGGTGATGTCTTCGAGAAAACATACGTCACAAATCCGGAGCTGGATGCTCAATGTTTTTGCCCAGGATTTGCAGTCATGGATGATTCATTCTGGTTCTATGATGAGGAGATATACTCTCTGTTATCCAAGTGGTCTTCCTCTTGGCACCGGATCATTTACCACTATCTTCTGTGATTGCAAGACCTGTGGCGTTTCTATTTAACCTCAGTCTTATGAGGGCGGAAGTTCCTAATAGATAGAAGTTGTCCCTGGTTATCCCAATACCCAAGAAAGTGCCACTTTCTTCCAATCCTAATGATTATCGTCCCATTAGTATAACATCGACTTTTGCTAGGTGCTCTGAAAAAATTCTGAAAAAGGCAATTGTTGAACACTTGGAGAAATTTTCTATCATAGCTGAGGAGCAACATGGTTTCCAAAAAGGAAAGTCAACTATTACAGCCATGTTAAAATCTCTCAGTGATTGGACAACTTTCTTGGATAATGGAGCTAATGTAGATGTAATCTATCTGGATTTCTCTGAAGCATTTGATAGAGTCAACCATAGTAGGCTAGTTCATAAACTGGAACATGTAGGGATACATCCGCGAATCGTCTCGTGGATTCGTGACTTTTTAACTGAAAGGACATTTTCGGTGACGGTTAACTTGTTCTATTCGCAGCCAAGGAAAATAACTAGTGGTGTTCCTCAGGGTGGTGTTCTCTCACCTATACTGTTCAACATTTACACCCATGAGCTTCCTGTTCTTATCACGTCAATGGGCGTTAAATGCAGCGCATTTGCAGATGATTTGAAGTTGTATTCTAGCACATCTGAATCCAGTGACATTGCAAAGTTGCAAGCAACCGTTAGGTTGGTTGAAAGATGGTCCGTTGAATGGGGGCTTCCTCTATCTAGCAAGAAAACAAAGGTTTTGCAAATAGGTAAGGGGAACATGAATGACTCCACCTATACAATCAAAGGTTCTGTAATTGAAAAGGTTGATGAAGTAAAAGATCTCGGATTTTTGATTACGAAAGATCTCGACTTTGATTTGCATTGCAACCAAATTGTGGCTAAAGCATTTGTTGTTTTGCATAGGATATTCAGAGCATTGCCAACCAAAAACATCAGTATACTCTTACAGGCATACAAATCTTATGTTCGACCAATACTGGAATATGGGACAGTAATTTTTAATCCTACCAAACTCAAAACTATTGCTAAAATCGAAAGAGTGCAATCCAGCTTCACAAGGAAAGCAATGATTAGAACGGTAGGCTTTCTGTATGATGTAATTCCTTCTGGCAAGGAAAGAAACGCTAGCATGATGTTGTCAAGTCTTGCCGATAGAAAGAAGAAACTTGACTTGCTGAAGTATCTATCATAAGATACTGCATGGTAGATGCGGTCTAAAGCCAGAAGATTTTTGCTCTACGAGGCTATCCGTCACCTGAGGAGGTTCGTCTAAGTTAGTATTACCTAGAGCAAGGAACAACAGAAGACTGCGCTTTTTTAGCAAAAGAACAGGTTCTGCGCACTTAAAACTAAGTAAAAAAATGTACAGTTCCATTGAACTACTCTTCGATCAAGCGCATGGTGGATAAATACATAAATTGATGACACGATATCTCTTCTCATTTCCGAACTACCTCGTTATATTCTATTCATTTCTTATTCAGTTTGTTGTTGGAATCAGACAGTTTCTTGCAAGGTTTTATTTTTGTTGTAACAAGGTTTCGTACTGTTTTTACACGAGCTTGCTTGTGTAACAAATTATTATTATTATAGATGTTCTGAATATGAATGATGTTTAGGATATCACTGATTCAAAGTTGGAGGTCGTTTGTCGGATACGACTGTGGGTTTTCCACTAGCTCTTCTACACGCTCCCGTTCTGTTCTGCTCTCAGCTAGATTGGCAGTGATTTATATCTCCATTTCTATTTTGAAGATAACCACTTTTTATAAATCAAGTACATAACCACTTTTTATAAATCAAGTACATTCACTACTGCTCTTTTGTTAATTTGAGTTTTAGTTCTTAACCATCCATTCATAATTTTCCTTTCTATGAGTTCCATCGCGGTTCCGCTACTATTGCGTGCAGATATTACTGAAAGTGGTCTGATGATGTGGCACTAATCGTTTGAGGATAACGAAAGAAGGTGAACCCCTTTACAGACATCCCCCATCCCGTTCGCCCAGGGTCCCTGGCAAATTCGTTCGTCCTGGGTTAAGTAGGTCAGCCTAGCCCTGGTTGCTCTAGGCTTAGCAAGACGCGCTCGGGCTCTGGGATTGGATCTCGGAAGGGGAATCCTTCACCTACCGTAGTCGGAGAACGATGTTATTGCGTGCAGTATTGCGATCACACAAATGTCTTTAGGGATTGCTAGCGGAATTCGTGTGGTACCTTGGTTTGGTTTGATTTGTTGGCACACCATTGAGTGTATTCAAAAAATAAATAAATATGCTGATGTCCATAGTCCATGGAACGAGGTGACACACTGCCTCTAAGTCTTACGTACAGGATTGATACTTCATCAGGTTGACGCCACAATGGTTCTGGAACTGTTTATTGTTTCATCGCAGTATCGATGCAAAAGATGAGCTCTTTTTCAACCGAATGCTGCACCACCGATGATAGCACCAAGGATAGCGCCACCAATGCCAAACTTCTTGTACTTCTGCTTTGTGATGGTTGTGTCATTAAGAGAACTTGTTTCTGAAACAGCAAATGCACGTGTCATTATGTCCATACTAAGTATGCGCTTGAAAAAAGGTGTGCTTACCATTTCCGAGTTCTATAGTCATGTTGCCGTCTTCCGCGGAAAATTTATCCACAGCATGTTGAGGGTCAACGATGAGCAGCAGCAACAACAGAGACCCGACAAGGAGTTTCATTGTGAACAACACAATGGGAATAACAGTTTTTATCAAAATTTTTGTTCAAACAATTCAGTGTTTAGCATGTGAAGAAATGTACTGTTAAAGCTCCTCCATTAAAGAAATGTACTGTTATAGCTGTTCCATTCGCTATGCATTATACACATGATCACACTTCCATTTGTGAACCAAGACAGAGTGACAAATCCTCTCAGCGCATAAATGCATCAAAAACACCACACCTTGCTTTTGCTTTCTATTTTTCTATTTCTGTTCCTCAGGACTACGAGAGATTCGTCACAGTTCCTGAGCATCAAAATCGCTGTAATTGTACCGAATACATAAAATCTGGGAAAAAGTTTGCGAAGTCACTAAGGACTTTCTTTTAACAGGGAGCAAAGTACACAAGCTTGCATGCCGAATGAAATGAAGCGGAAGTAAAATAATCAAATGAAGAACGAAGGTGGGATTTTGAATTATGGGATACTTGGGATTGCGGAATTTCTGTAAGGCGCATAGCCGAATTTCGCAAGTAGACAATATCACGAGTGAGATCACGAGCGAGAACAACAATAGCAGTACCTGTGATGAAATCGGACTTATCCAGGTTCTCGCGTAACCAACGAGCGGTGGTGTTCTACTATGCTTATCGACAAAATTTCCGAGGAACAACTGAATGATCTCAACCAGCCATCCGAGCCCGCCTGCCGTGAACAAGTAGTGGAGGCCAGTATCCGTCCTGACCCTCGCGACCTGCAGATTATTAGCCAAGCTGTCAAATCTGAACCAGATCAGGCATCCCAGCCTTGTTCCTCCAGAGCGCATACCTTCAGGAGGGAGGGCTAGTAAGATGACCTTCTGATCTCCTAATAAAATTTAATGAAGAACATCAAGCTTATTTCCAGTATTTGCAGTTGATTTAGTTGTAGGCGTCATCGTTGGTCACTCAGACAATGGACCGGGCTGACCGCGGTTGTGGAGTTTTGAATTTTGGATGTTCACGTGTGTTTTTAGTTATATAGTAGGGGCAGGGCCTTGTGCGCGCTGGAGCGCGGTAAGGGTCGTGATCATTGATCTTAGGAGACGTAACAGTTTCGTAAGGGTGTTATTGATTTTTGCAAGTAGACTTTGGAGTGTGGTGTGTGGGCGGGGCCCAATGATTTCCAAATAAGGGGCGTGATCGAAGGAACACGAGTATCCATCCCCATTCTGGCCTATCGACTCTTGAGCGCCCCACCCACCCGCCGCACCTGGGAAGAGGGAACAAAATGAAAAATTCATATTTAAATTAAATGTAGCCTAGTTAATACCACCTGGTTAGCTTTCCTTTCAGATTCCATCCTTGACCATCGGAGGAGAGCAGCTGGAGAAACAATTGGGCTTAGAGTCAGCTTCGGCGGTAACTGACTCCTGTATTGTTCAATAAGTGGCACTGTGAACATTGGCAATCTATGAAAGGGTCAAGAAAAACTTCCTTAACTTCATCGGGCGTTTCAAGGTTCCCACATCAGCTCTACCTAAGCTTCGCAATGTTTTCATCGCTCATCTCATTGATAACGATAGGGTTGGATCGCTAGGATATCACATTGCCGCGTTGTCACATTTTTTCAGACCAGTCATGGGAGTGGATATGGAAATCCAGCGAGCTGTTCTGCGGATGGCAACCAGAGTAGGTCCTAGCACACGCAACAGGTCGAAGGCTTCATCGGAGAATATCAAGCAGATAATCAAATGGGCCCTGCAGGATGGATTCAAGACGTCGCTCAAGGCGGCCACGCTTATTTTGTTGGCTTTCTCGGCGTGTTTACGAGTTAGCGAACTATGCCATCTGCGCTTCTCGGATTTGACGTTCCAGGGGAACGCAATATGGTGGCTTTTCATTCGGAGGTCCAAAACAGATCAAATGGGCCAAGGAGCCACCGTGGCCTTTCGATGGGACTGCCTGTCGCAAGAGTTGTGGGAGCCTTATTGCCGCGCCTGTTTTCCATCCGCACCATCCGACTTCGTTTTCAGCACCAAACATGGAGCAACACCATCCAGGGACTATGTGGCTCGTCAAATTAAAAAGACCTTGGCAAGCGCTGGTCTGGCTCCTCGTCAGCTTACTCCACACTCCTTTCGCGGTGGAGCGGCCACTCAGGCAGTGCGCAAAGGAGCTGATTCAAGGAAAGTTATGCTCGCTGGCAGATGGAAGTCTTTCAAATCATTCCAGGCTTATATTGATCCATCTCCTGTGCGATTTCATTTACGTTCAGTTGTGTATATAACAGTGTGAACAGCATTGGTTGAACTGGTTTTTCCTTTTCCTTGCGTATTTTGTTTTCTCTTCTCGATCTCCGCATCTTACTCTATATAAAGCGCAGACCCCCCCCCCCCATCGCCGCGCGAGGGATGACAGGTCACGCTGCCGTTGATCGATTCGCCTCGCCCCACCTCCTTTGCCCGCCGCCACAGGCTCAGATGCGGAAATCGACAGGCCCAATGACACGACCATGTATATGTGTGTGTACAACATGGAAATCCTCAATTAGGACGTTCAGATTCCAAACAAGACGGTTTATTCTGGACCTTCGAGGTGGAATTTGGTAACTGATGAAGGCGGGTGTACAGGCCACGAATCACCCAGATACAGAAGAGTTGAGTGGAAATTTCTACTGGCACTCCTCTCAAGGTGTCAAGCTATTAAAATAACTAGGATTCGGTGGTCAATAGAACATATCATTGGCTCCTTTGACTGAACATTGTGTTTGTGATAATGGAATAGAACTTTTACACAGTTTTCTCCTGTTAAAAGCTGTTTGTGCCGGAACCATAAAATTTTGGACTTTCAGCGCTCCCACGAAAGGTAATGGTTTCAACATTTGAGGATCTCTGTTGCTACTGGAGCATGTAGAACTTTTTATATTAATAGTTAAGCTCTCAACCGTTTAAGAGCTATGCAGCTTCGCAGAAAATCACTATCATTCGCGAAGCGCGGCGAAGCTGCGCTTCTTGTAGATGACAGTGATTTTCTCGGACCCGTGTGCCACGTTACCTCTAGCCCAGAGGTAACGTGGCACACGAGTCCGAGACAGAGCGCCGCGAAGCGCCGCTCTGGCTCGGTTTTTAAATATCTCATGAAGCAATTATTGAAATCATTGCATCGGCGCTTTAATTGTTGTATTATCGCTCTTATTCCAGAATTTGCGCGATCCTTATTGTTCTTTTTCATTACCTCTGACGCGGTCGGCCCGCGAAAGGTTCACGGTCAGCACGCCGAAATGATGACTTGGCGTGCTGAAACGGTAGTGATAGTTACTGTTGATGTGTAGATGACATTTTTGCGATCAAATTTAACATCAGCCGAAAATCTTCCCTTTTGTCATTGGAAATTGTACAGTACGAACTGTTTTGAGAAATAGAAAGGCCAACATCGTCAGAATTCATTCGTATTCTTCAGATTATGTGTCTGAAATTTTTACCTTTATAGCCGTTCATGAAGTGTATGTAGTATCAATGATTAATCTCTAGTCATGAGAGCTTCATTCCAAAAATATCTAGGGAGTGGCATCCACTTCCCGCGAAATGGGGTGGCTCCCACTCCTTCAGCGAAAATGGGTGCGAGATATTTCTTGATTTTTTCAACATCGTCAGAGAAAGACAGCCTTTTTATACACATTCCACCTATCACTGTACCGCGGTCAGCCAAGCTGTGACGAAGGACCGCGGTCAGCCAGTTTTCTGTGCGCGGTCAGCCCGTTTTTTTTTCATCTCATGGTACCGCGGTCAGCCCGCTCCATTGTTTGAGCACTTGGGACTGCACTAATTTTGAGGAAAATTTAACCGCAATCCTATAACCATCTCTAGTAGCGATAACGGGAGCCTACCTATACTGGAAGAGGTGTTCAAGCGCTATATCCTGGGCCAAAATGAGAATTCTTTGAGAGGTGCGATTTTTCAGCACAATCTAAACAAATGTTTTGCAAAAAGATTTCCCTGGGCGCGCCTTGAACCTGGGAGTCGCCACAAATGAATACTTCGACCGATCATGGGTGTTTAACGGATAAAGTGACACAAAATGCATGAGAAAGTACTCGTAATTAACCTAAATATTTATTTGTTTATCTAAGTGAAGACTCTGTCAATCTAAACAAATGTTTTGCAGAAAGATTTCCCTGGGCGGGCATTGAACCTGGGAGTTGTCACAAATGCGTTGTGCTCCTACGCTCAAGGCCTCGCGGGATGCCTTGCAGCAGCTGGCAGTGCTGAAAAATAGTGCCTCTCAGAAACTTCTCATTTTGGCCCAGGATATGGCGCTTGAGCACCTCTTTCAGAATGCGTAGGCTCCCATTTTCCGAACACTCCCGTGGGGCTACTAGAGCCGATAAAGGATTGCGGCTAAATTTTCTGCAAAATTAGTGCAGTCCAAAGTGACCAACGATGACGCCTGCAACTAAATCAACTGCAAGTGCTGAAAATAGACTTGATGTTCTTTATTAAATCTTATTAGGAGATCAGTGGCTCATCTCACTAGCGAACAGTAACTCCCTCAACATTGGGGTTTTCACAAGGCACAAGAAAAGTTTGTATTTTGGACAAGCGTAACATCGAGATTAGCAGGCCTGCAGCAGCGGCATTTGCAGAGCACAAAGTACACAGGGAGCTGTATTGAACCTGTTATTCTTCCTTGCTCAAATTTGCTCGGTCTGTTGCAATGGTGTGCGCTACCAGCAACTTCGTCAAAAATTGGGTTGGCGTGAAATTTGCCAAGATCAGCCCTCAGATGCTTGACTTTAGCAGCTCCTGCATCAATTCACAATATATAATCGAATCTAAGCTCAAAATCCAGTACATCGCGCGTGTTTGAGCTGCTACTAACTCTACCCATTACACGGCACCAATCGTTATATCGATTACTTGGACAAAACCAGTATACCAAGAGTTTTCCTTGACACTGGGTAGGTCTTCTAAAAGATCCCTTTGAGACAAATCGAATGGTGACCAAACGCTTTGATTGGTGCAGTTCTACGGAAGTTATGGCAAAGCAACGGTGAGCAGCGGTGACTCCATGGAGCGACCGTCGGTTTTTGCGATCCCGTGAGTAGTGTTGTAGCAGGCCAGAACAGAAAACAACGCTTGTTTCCCTTACCTAGCGGTAGTAACATGTGTACTTTAGCGTTTCAAACTGGTTATAATTCTCTATTCGACCTATTGATCATATTTATTGCGTAATTCTCTTAAGTATCGATAAAACATCCACAATTTGAGGTTGATTATGGAAAAGAATAGGAAATTTTACTGAAATAGTGGAGTTTGGGAACAAATAAAAAAATAGTACTTAGAAAAAGGCGAGATTTGCACATATTCTCATCAAATTTCGAGCACGGAACCTGTTATACTAAGAAGCCTTAACAAACGAATCGAAATAAATGAAATTTTTGAGAAAGAGGAGCAAGAAACTGATCGATTCAGTCGCGTCGCAACGTCTAGCCGTGACTGAATCGACGCAATTAAATGAGAAATAAGAAAAATGGTTGAAGACACAAAATGGAGTATGCCCAAACCGCGCTGACCGGCGATTTGGGCGTCACACCATTCCTCGTGAGATTTTGTAAAAATCGGCCTCGCGTCTTCGGTTTGCTCTTGAAAATGAATGCGCGTGGAATGGCGACGACAGCTTTTGTGATGTTGGCAAATCAGATCGCCTGGCGACCAAATCGCCCTCGCTGCAAGTATACCCAGCCCTTTATGCAATTGCGTAGCCACGTCTAGACGTTGCGACGCGACTGAATCGATCAGTTTCTCGCTCCTTTTTCTTAAAAATTTCATTTATTAATTTAAGTCCAGTATTTCGGAGTAATTTCCTATTCCTTCTCCATAACATAGGTCAAAAGGAGAATGAGAACCGGTTTGAAATGCTAAAATAGTCTTCTGTAACCAATTAGAAGCCGTAATTTCAACGTAGAAAGCTTTTTTCCCGCCTTACTACAGCTAGGTAAGGAAACAAGTGAGAATAAACGGGCCTGATCGTTCGGCTAACGCTGGAATTTCAGGCTTCTTTTCGTGCTCGCTTCGCTCGCATATTTTCAGTGTCCACAGATAAGATTTATGCTGGTGGTTGAACAGACACTATCCACATAGTCTTCACAGCGGCTCACGGAAGCATTGACCCATAATGGACAGCTCCTTTCCAACCTTTGGTGGTAACGCAGTTCTCTTCGCTGTGGTGGACCTAAATAGTAAAACGTAACCGAATTAGTGGAAATTGGAGTTGGACTTGTGCACCGGCGCACCCTTCCTACACCATTGGACCCGGCCCAAGGCGTTTCCCCACTTTTGGACACCAGCGCACTCTTTAGACGCCGTTGGACCCGACCCCAGGCGTTTCCCCGCTTCTGGACGCCGGTGCACCCTTACCACGCCTTTGGACACGATCCCAAGCGTTTCCTCACTTATGGGCGATCTTTATCACATCGCCGGCCCACCTCTAACATTCATTATGGCCCAGTCCTCACCATCACTTGTCCACCTGGTTCCTCCTCTTCTACCCATCAATTTCCCTCTATGCAATCATGTAGTCACACGCCTATCTCATTCATTCCGAGTGTGGTGAAAACAACTTTGGCCATTAACATGTCGGAACATGACAAAAGCAGCCCAAAACACCTCCAAATCAAGGTAAAAATCAAAGATTACCACATTTTCGTACATAACTCGATGCGCTGATCACGATGGTGTGGGAGTTTTCCATTTTTGATGGCTGGTTCACACACACACACACACACACACAC
>KN726319.1:4777-27483 GCA_000816745.1 Ancylostoma duodenale
TCGTACCCATTGTAATGAGCAGTTTCGCGTGAAACACATAGATAAAATAAAATAAAATAGGTAATAGACTCTTGAAAATACTGCACTATTATTCTAGGAATAGAATAAGCAGATGTACAACAAACATTCGGAAGAGGGAATTTAGGGATATACGGGAATATCCTTGGCTTTTTGAAGCTTAATTCTAATGTCTGTTGTCATTGTGTCTCTGGCAACGCAGGACTCTTACATATTGGGATCTTCTGCATAATACCCCATTACTATGGGAAGTTATTTCATGTTGGGGACCCAATTTCCTCTGCTTTATCGTTATTCTCTGTACTATTTCCTGTCCTTTAGTTACTACTCGTTTGCTTTATAGCACTATCCCTGAATAGTCTGTGTCTGTGAAAACAACTAACTCAGCTGTTCCTACGCAAAGCGCCTCCACAAGCTTGTTCGCCCGAACCTCAGAGAGTTTATGTACAAAATTGAAAGCTACTTTACATCGTTGCACTACAGACTTGTTAGTATTCTGCAATGCGAAGTTCTTCTTTCTTTCTTTTTTCTTTGAACACAAAATGGGGATATCAAAATACTACATATTTCCGCAAAATACCTTAATAGTTAAGTGATTGTAACTAATACCAAGTGATTATATCACTTTGTTGCTGCATCGCTTTAAAAAGTCAGAATGGTGGCTGTTCAATGCTTCAGTCTTAAATTCCTGAAGAGAAAAATAAAAAAAAATTAAATGAAAACATCTGAAGCAACGATTGGCGATTTCATTGTGAACCATAGGACTTCTAATAGAGGCAATGACAATTTTCCAGCATTTCCATGTATTTGTACATTTTTACTTGAATTCAACCCATTGCGGACCACGTGATGCACATGGTGCACCACAACCTTTTGTCCAAATGTGGCCATGTCATGGATATGGTACGTCATGACCTTCTTTTATGCTAAAAATTGCACTCCTTCCCAACGGCCCTTTTCCAGAACTACATCATTAAATACAGAAAACATCGAACCAGATTGGCCCGATCGGAGCTCAGTCATCAGTAGACCACCCATGGCAAAATGCTGCTGTGCAAAATGTGTTAATTTTTTGTTTAGCAATCACTGACTTTTAAATTCACTGTATGCTCTTGGCTGAATAACACATCAATTCGAATTGATATTATTTTACTTTTTTTGTAACGGTCTCTCTTCATTGCCAACGTTCACGTCCTTTGATCAAGTCAGCTATTGAGCCTTATTTTTTCACGTAGACACATATGTACATACATTCGTCACGTGCACCCTTGGAAAAATATGCAAAAGTCTTGTTTTTTTTTTCTACAGGCCTCTTTGGATTATATTCTTCTGTAGGTCCATGCAGAGACACAGAAGCTCTGGTGCCGAATATGTGTATAAAAATCCTGACCATGATCAGGTGGGAAACAAACTCAGGATCAGTCGAATCGCCTGTTCATGCAATTATTTCTAATTATGGAGCATGTGCCCGATCGTGATCAGAATATCCAAAATCCGGCCCCTGAACTTGAACGAAAATTTTCGACTCCCCTCGAAAAGGGAGCACTTCGGTCCCATTCTCTTTTCATGGCGGATCATAATGCCGCTCTCTCACCGCAAAAAGTTGAAGCAGGATTATCTTTTCACTTCTTCATTCAAGAGTTTCTTACCCTATATAACCTCATATCCTTTTTCTCTATTGTTTTTTTTTCGAAGTAGGCAAACACTGGAGTAAATTAAAAATCATCTCTTCTATCAGTGCCAAATGGAAAAACTGCCATCAGTTTTGCCACCAGCTCCCTAGCATCTCTTGAGCACTTTTTCCTCCACACTTCTAGTCCAACTACTCCAAGAATTTCACAGAGACCTTACGAAAGAAAAAAGTAGATGTAAAAACATTATTGAGTTTAGTTCTGGCCTTCTGCTACATATCATGGGTGTAACACCTTCCTCCAGGGTCTATCTAGCATATTCCAAGGCAATTTCATTTCTTTATCCTTTTAAATGTGTTCGGAATTCCTCGCGATAGCTGTTCTCTCACGGCTTTGTAGGCACTAATTTGTAATAATTGAACAAGTAACGATATAACAGTAACGGTTTACTAGTACTGAGTCATGGCGACTTCGAAGTGAGGAACTCGCCCACCACTCATTCTGTAAAAATAATTTTTGGATAGCTAAGGAAGTAGCAAAGCAGCACGAAATCGTTGAATTTTTATGTAGGGCGCATGGACACCCTATTGTGCGGGTGCTGTAAGGCCCATGTCTCAGTTTCTTCAAGCAAGAGTGACAGATATTCGGTTTTTTCTGCACCAATACATCCTAAATGATCTCTGTTGTGCACCTGCACCGAAGTCTTAAGACTTTACTGGTTTATTACTGGTTTAGTGAGCATTTTACTACACGAGGACGGTATTCCTGCATCACACAGAGCGCCATTTTGCTATTTCAAAGTGATAGCCATCGGTTCGCCGTCGTCATCTGGAAATTATTCGCGGCGAGTCCGGCTCCAGCTCTTTTTTTCCGGCGCTGAACATTGCGTATGCCGCGTTTACGGGTATTAATTTGTGAAAGGCAGTGCCAGACTTGCTGTCAACGGTGAATTTCCACAAAACGCAGCTTTCACACTTTGACATGCTTCTTTTATTCCTGATATTTTGCCAGCGAGTTTATGAGATGGGAAATAAGCAGAAAACAAAACTCACTGTTCTCTTTTACATGATAATCTCTGCTAACTAGTTCACGGCATGAACAATTTGTCCAGGACCTTCGTGGAACACTCATGTGAACACTAAAAACAATTTTTTTGTTATTACTCCTAGTCCATTCGCTTCTGCAGGTTCTGGTTGCTGTATTATCATTGCGACATTAAATACCTCTCTCTAACTGAGAAATTTTGTCCGAAGAACCTCTTTGACAAGTCCTTTCGCGACAACCATGAAAGCCCCTCCTTTGGAGAGTATGCTAGCAGAAAATTTTCTCCACCATTTCCTGGTTAATTGAGCCCACCAGCTTGGTAAAACAATCCGATGAGGTAATCAATCAAAATATCAACTGAATATTTCATCAACGTTCGTCCATTCGTTCATCATTGCTCCATACAAGGTCTCGGAAATTGTTCCCTTTTCATTGCTAGCATCATTAGAAGAACCAGAAATGGTATGAAAAAACTACTTCGTGAGCCAAAGTGAAGTAATCCCAAAGAAGACCCAAGATTATTGACATATTTCCGATTTTTTAACGATAAAGCACAGCAACAGTTGAGGCAGGAAGAATTTTTATTAGAATAGCTCAAAAGGTTTCTTCCAATCGAAAAGGACATGAAAAGTGTATGTGCCGCTAAAGCAACGTTCCAAGTCAATTTGTGATTTTTTATTGGATCCTGCACTTAGAATGGTATTCCTTGTTTCAGTATCCACCGTAGGAAACGACTCTGAACTTTTGCTTCATTTTTTGGACATTTCATGTTTGTTTGTTGTCCCCAGCAATCCTAGAATTGAACTGATAGTACTGTGAGATATCTCATGGTAACATTAATCAAACAATTCATATTCGCCTGAGGCCTTGTCACGAAAGTACACAAACATTGTCATGCCGCTTAGCGAACGCTACTATTGATTCGCCAAACAAGGGAATACAATACTGATCCTAATTCTTGTCCCGAAATTCATGGGAAACAGTCCGGATGTTTGAAGAAGGGCCAAATTAGACTTCGAAAGGACCGCTTGGTACTGTTGATTCCTACAAGCTTCCTGGAATTCAGTGCAAATTTGCTCCAAAATCAAAGAGATAGTGCCTGAGGTTATGATAAACTGCTTGGCAATGTCTGCTGTGCCCGCACACGTATTGACTTTGCTATCAGTTCTCCTAAGTTTGCTGTTGGAGTTCTTGCGAAATACGGAAAATTGAAAGGGTGATCCAAAAATTGTGGCGAAAAAGGGAAAAAATAACAGAACAGAGAAAAACGGCGACTATAACCATGCAAGTAACGAAAAGTTGAGAAACTTTTGATTTTCGTCCTGTAAAAAACTGACATTTTAGAGGGACGGTAGTGTTTTGAAAAATATTTATTTGATGGTTATGTAGGGTACATCATGATGTGTGAAATTCATTTCTGAAAAAAAAAACCCAATGAGCATTGCAAAACTTTCCAGCCTGCTCTTTATCGCTCTGTTACTTTTTATTTATGAGAAAGAGAACTTCCTCATGAATAAATAGGAAGTTTTATCTATGAGGAATAGGAAAAGGGCTCACTTCACGCACAAGGAATGAGGGTAGCAGCTCTTCGTCCCAAATTCTTTTTGGCCCACGAAATTTGAAAGCATCAAAAGGTACAGGACCGAAAGAAGAAACCTCTTTTAACCGTCTTAAAGCTAATACCTCTCTAGGACAGACTTTTTTTCATTTATGAAAAATATGTTCACTGGTATCACTTTCTTCATCGCACCTTTTCATGGCGAGTATTTGCAAGATACCAGGAAAAAGAACGAATAGCAAGACTAACAGCGTAGCCAGGTTCCTATTCCACTTGCCAAAATGTGGGGCACCCAGTAACACTCCCAATGCATATGTATTATTCATGGATTATTTATGCTCCGCACTTTGCGTGTAATCTTCAAATCATTTACGAATGAAGAATGCGCCTCATGCACAGCACCAGGTCTTCATGAACGAAAACTGGGCCAAAGTCAAATAGTGCATGAATGCGTTGTTTGGTATGGTTGGGCCGTAGTCGCTCTCATAAGGAAACACGTCGTTTTCTCGAATGTTCATGCTGTTTAGCATAGTGGTGCCTAACAACCATAATAATAGTGGAATCCTTCAGTTCGTCTTCTGTGTGTGTGCTTCTGCACATCGTCACAAGGCGCAGCGCCCAGTGGTTTTGCTGATTTGAGCTGATCTGTGGTTAACCTCCAGCATTTGAGTTTTCGAGCATAGATCGACGCCGAATTTTTGGCCGCTTTACCACAACAACACCTAGATTAGTCATGATGACCAGTGGCCCGGCGGGACATCATCGTATCGCACTTCGTATTATGCCCACTAAAAACGGCTTGACTCCGCTTTGATTCGTTTTCGGTCACTTTTTCGCTGAGATCTGCTTGTTTTCCATGTCATAATTTCTTGAAAATTCGACAAAGTTGCCCTTCGCTCCTTCGGATCCATGCTATTCTCTGAAACACTTCATATTTTGGTGCATGAGGCGTTTGCTAGTGCCATGAGCATAGTTAGGCATGAATGACGTCTTATATGTAAATTTGAATCCGATTTTAATAAACATATTTAATAAACATTCGATTTTAATCAAGTTTAAGATCCGCATTTTAATGGGGGGAGAGAGCATTACAGCCCTAATGCTAGAAAAGAAATGTAGTGCTTTTTTTCTCGAATATTCGCTCATTCAAACTAAATTAGTCAAATTACTCAGTTTTGTAAATGAGTAGAATTACGATGCCATGTTGAGGTTCCAGGAGAGAGTACATGGAAATTATTACATGTTTTTATTTGGTCCCAATAATAATGGGCATCCACCTTAGGTATCTTTTGGCTTCGGCTTCCCCTTTTATAGTCGATTCGTAAAGTTGTTGTGATTCCTGTTACATGCAAAGATCCACGGAGAGTGATGCGGTTAGCACGAAAAATGAAGCATGTTCAATATCGATTGAAAATGACTGCGTCTCAGTTAGTCTTCCACGAGGAATCACAACCTTTCAAATTCATTAGATTTGAAAAGAACATTTCAAAATTTTAAATGAAAGTTCAACACAAGATTAAGTTTGTTTTTGTTTCTCTTCTAAAATGTTTCCTCAAACCGATTCAGTTGCGCATGTTTCGAATTTCTTTTTAATCCCGAGTAGAGACGGATCGCAAATCCAGCAACGTTTGCTGCTGCTTTGGGACAATTTTGAGCTTCTGTTACAAAAAAAGTTTTTTTTTCACCATCAAAATTCTCAGCAATTTACTAGGTTAATAGTTAGATATGTGCCGTTCGGCGCGTTCGTGTTGCTTTCCGTTTAATGTGGTTTTTATGGTTGGGGCCTCGCGACTCGCATTCTGTGCCACCAGTGTGTTAACCGCTAGGCGACTCCGCCGATTTTTTTGCCTCTCGTAGTCCTGATTTTTTCCTTGTTTAACACTTTTCTTACCTACCTACTACTACTTGTTGTGTTTGGCGCGCTCATATTCCTTGCGAGATTTTCGCGCACACTTGACATCTGTCCGGAGCCACCAGCAACAATCGGAAGTCATGCATTCGCAATGCTTTTCGACAACCGGTTCTAGCATGTGATGATCTCACCGAGACATTTGGATGTGCTCCAACTGATAGCTCAGTGTGAAGGTTTGTGCTGATTTTCTGAGACTCACCAATTCCTTTATTGTCCTTTAGTGGGAAAATTTTGTTATCCACGGTATCCAGAATGTGTAAATCGGTCGGTAGTTGATTAAGAAAGAGTACGTTGTCATTCTTCTTAGTGCATAAACTCTCTGGACAACATGTCCAGGTCGGACTGAGGTGAGCCTCATAGCCAGCTTGGTAGACCCTGTCGTAAACTTCAGTTACTGCGAAGCAAACTCTCTTCTTAACTGTTTCTTGTATGTGAAATAGTAATCAATAAGTAAGTAATCCATAAAAGAAGAGTTGGAAAAAGAGATCGAAAAAATTGTCCGTTTCGTTCCTACGCCTAGACAGACCCAAATTGAATTGAGGAATTAAAACGCCCTCCCCGGTAAAGTTGCAAATGTAGTATTAGGTTGGTCCGAAAGTTTTGCACCTAATTTCATACTTTTTTCAAAGAATCTCAAGTTCACTATGAATAGATATCAATGGACAAAATAATCACCTTCATGATCCATGAGGTATGGCCAAAGCTTTGCTAGAGCTTCAGCTCCAGAAGTTAAGAACTCTGGCAGCTGCGAATCTAAGAAGCTTGAAATCTCACTTTTCGGTTTGGTCTGATCATTGAATTTTATTTCTCGTAGATGCAGCTTAAGGGCTCCGCACAAGTGGTATTGAGACGGGGATAAGTCAGGAGAATAAGCTGAGTGTGGTAGAATTTCCCAAGTCAGCTCGGCAATTTTTTGGCGGACAAGCTTTGCCACATGAGGTCGGGCGGTTTCATGGAGTGGCGCAACATTGTCAATTTTTCCCCGCTCCAGGCGAGTTGCGTTTGCCATTTTCTGTAGATGAGAAGAGTCGACTCACACAATCACAGTGGCCCAGGTGTCAGCAGCTCTCGATGTAGCATTCCCTCGGAATTCCACCAATAACCCAGAAAAACCTTCTTTTGTGCAGTTCTCCTTTCGGCTGTTTTGGATTGGTGCGTCACGTGGAGACCAGCTTCTCTGTCGTGCATGGTTAACCCACAGCCTCAAACTCTCATCTCCAGTAATGAGTTGGCGGAGAAAGTTCCTTCTGTGTGGGCGCAGCAGCAAAGACTGACATACATTCACTCTTGCGAGGCACTCATTTCGTGGGGGACCCAACCCATCATCAGTTTTCTGTAACCCAGCGCTTCGAGATGTCTGGCGATTATTGTACGGCCGCAGCCAGGTGTATCCCATATTTCACAATCAGTGCCATTTTGATACAAAGTCTATGGAATTCTAGATCCTAAAAATATCTTGGTGCAGAACTTTCGGACCAACCTAATAGTAGTAACTTAATGTAAATAGTAATAATGTAGTCATGTAAATCTAGTAAATTAGTAGTAATGTAATGTAAAAGTGTAGTAATAATCTAATGTGCTATGGAATATACAATACATAACATAATTCAACCTCTGGAAATGGAAATATCATTTTTTTTATCCTTGCAATAAGCACAACTACGATTTGCAGTAGGTAAAACTGTTTGTTCTCCTGGAATTTTTCAGATGATAGTTAAACCTTTACCTACGCATTCTCTTTGCTTTCTGGATAGGCCCAAGGATTTGTTCCATGCAGGTTTTTTTTTCTACATTCAATGCCTAACCGTTCGGATATCTTTTGCTCCTCCTTCTTTTCTTCCTTGTCGATTTTACCTCTACGAAAAATATTCAATTAGGAATGATCCTTACTTTTTCTTCTCCTTGATATGATGGATGGGAAGCCAAAAATCCACGCTAAACAAAAGTTGAACTGAAATTTTAGGAGGCATGCTTATTCCAAACTATGTGAAAAGCTTTGTTTTGATGAAGTTCTGTCTGGCTGAGCTATGCTGAATATGAATTATCCAGAACGTTTTCTCGGAAAGCTTATTCGTTGATTGTCTTCATAACAATGAAATGGGTACTCGAAGAAAAACGCCATTAAGACTCAAGTATACACTTGTGGTAGGACTGGGCAATCGACGAATAGCAGTCGTAGAGCTTGAGCAAAAACGAGGTGCATATGCACTCTGATGGTAAATCCCTCTGTGCAAAACACACAAACAAGGGGGTCCCGTCCTATGCTTCTGGCTAATTTGACTCCTGCCGCTGAGATCCATTGTGAGATGAAAGCGATGTGACGTGGATAGTTCTTGTTGGGCCGGAAGTATACGGAAGGGTGAGTTGGAAGCCTCCTTCCTCTGCTCACTTGACCTCCGCCGACGAGTCTCGGCCGCTGATTATGCTGGTAGCCCCGGCTCGCATATGATAAGCCCGCCCACTAGCGCTTCGTTTGGACTCACTGCTTGAAGCACCCTAACACCTCATCCCCTCGGCCGGCTAAGATAAAGCGCCCGACCAAGAAACGCCTCGCCGGCGATGTTCTTCTACTCGCCTAACGCCAGGCCGTCAACTGCTGGCATACGTCGACCCACACTTGCTCATACGGCCCACCTGAATGTCGGACATCTGGATACCAGGCTATCCTACCAGATACCTGAAATCCTGTCCCGTCATGCCGCAGCGGAAGCACAAGAATTGTTGAGGCATCTGCCTGAGGAGTTACGGGTTGACGACCAACGCACTCTCGCATTGCCTCTTCGGCACGACTGGCATGCTCAGGACCTGCTAGAACTATGCGCTTCCCCGGTTTCTTCCGTATTTTCCACGAATGAGGCGCGCCGAGCCAGTCGACAGAAAATCTTCCTTCGCCGTCCGACCATTTCCATACAAGACGACGGCAAGATTGTTATAGGTCATTTTCTTACGTATATTCTTTTGTGTTGTCAGAAGGTTCCCTGGAGAGTTATAGAATATTTCTCAGTTTTCTAGAATTAAAAAAGATTGTGCAAGGAAGAGCAGTAGCAAATGCAAACGAATACTTCTTTTGCAATGAAAGCTTAAGAGCTTAAGGAATGCGTTGTTCTTAAGGGTTTATCATCTATTCCTTAGCTCATTTGATATTAGCTGAAAATTTTACCTTCCTGAAGCTTTTCCTCCTTGATATTCTCCCATAGAAACATTTGTTCTTTCATGGACTCTGTACGTGTCCCCACAATGTGCAAATTAAAGTACTTTGCTATTAGCACCATATCCAGCTTCTTCTTTTATGAATCCTAGAAATCAAAGGCGATTTCCCTGAAAAATCACTCTTTTTTCTCTTTTTCCCGTCCACATTCAAGTACTGCAACAACAGTGGCTTGCACTCATTGAGAAAGCGGCAAGCGGGATTAACCGCCTTCATCAATGATGCTGTCATGAGTGCATTATCCTGACGATTGATCTGGATATTAGGGAGGTGAGGGTGGTGGTCTTGCTACGGGCTGCGCCACTCTGCTATTTCTATGACTTACAGGTAAAGATTTGGCTATGGGAGTACACGTACTTGCCGGATATCCTCAAATTTTCTGTTGCAAATTACTAGTTCAAGAGTTATACTGGTTACTACTACCTCCGTTGCGATGATGACAAATCATTCTTCAAAGATGGAACCACTCCTATACACAATGACTTCTGGACCTCTGGACCACCGAATTCTATGAGAATTGAAAAAGTCCGCGGTTCTAAAAAGGCTATGACATGACTAGGTGGGCAAGCCGTTGCGTCCGACAGGACGTACCCGCCAGTTTCTCCAGGCACTGGCGACCAATATCCACAAAGTAAAACTTCAGGGGTATTGAGTGTCGGTGAGTGTTGAGGGCTATGCAAAAATTGTCCACAATCATAGCGTAATCGACTGTTCTGTTTCAGATCATGTGACGGCAAGATGGGAAGGTGTTCCGTTGAATTCACAATCGGCGTTGATTGATGCCGACGATGGTGCGACGGTCATCACCGACACCATCAAAGATGATGCCGAGCGACAAGAGCCGAAGAGTTGTCCCCAACAAACTGTTAAGGTGATTGGCTTGGAATTTTTCAAATACCAATCTTTTCCTGTAGATATACTACATTTGACACTGCTTTTACGAATCCCTGAATAATGTGACTTTTTCCTCGTTACTTCTCCTCAAATGCGTGGCATTTATAGCTTCTATTTCTGTTGCCGAAGCTCCTAATTCTCGTTCATCTTGGACTCAACTATTCTTTTGAAGGATCTTCTCAGTTTTATTTCCTCGTCTAAAAATCACTCTGTCGGACTACTGGCGGCTATTTTATAGCTGCGATTTTTCTTCTGTAATCCAAGCAGGTCCCTTCGAGAACATTGAGCTTCCTTCCTTCCTTTTGAGTGGTGATCTCCCAGTCTTCCTTTCACAAGTCGTAGCTGAACTGTCTCTTCCATTTTTCTTGGAAATACGTACAAGTGTGATAATTTTGAGACATCTTCCCTCTGTTGTGCTTGTTGGTAGTATAGGGTGCCATTTTGATACCTGCCAAAGAAAGCAGGCTTTTGAAGGAGTATTTTTTCGCGTTCAAAGTCTTCACACTACTTTTCCTAATAGGTGCGAGAAAATTTCTGCCCTAAGAGAGCATTAAGGAGTAAGTACATTATAGTAAGACGAGCGAAGGAGAGGTTGCGAAGAATATTAATGAGGGTTAGGTACCGCTTACCTTCATGGTCCAAAGCAATTTATTCCCATTTTTTTTTGTCTGAAGCACTGTTTTCTTCTTGCCAATCACAATTCTGAGGTTGTCATTTGTTTCGTAGATTCATACTCTACTAGGACCAGTTTTAGTACGTTTTTTTTTGGCAAAATGTGTGACTAGAATCGAGCCTAATGTCTGCTGCAAAACATATATTCACTCAATGGTCAATAGCCAGGATTACTCCCACCGACCTGTGCCCTTTTTGCTCGTTTCGTGTTGAGTCTCGTCGTCGACTCCGTTGAGACTCTTGGCCGACGAGTGACAAAAATATCCCAAACGATGACACGCTGAAACTCGTCTCCGATGAAATATGAGCAATTGGCGACAAGATATGTCCGCCTTTGGAACAAGATTGCGTTAACAAATGCCAATCCTTAAGCACCCTGGATGAATTGGCTAATGTTGAGGTCTTCCATGATATCCAGGATACAAAATGAATGGCTAAAAATGCAAATTGAATAGCTGTTGAGTAAAATAATGGTGTTACATATACTTTGTTTGCCAAGAATCCCGGAGTCAATAGCGCTGCGTGCAACTCCCCAGGCGACATCCAAAAACGACCGATGCCCGAAATTCAACAGATTGCGGTCATGTATCTTTCAACGATGAAGCAAAGAACCACGCACGTTTCTGGGAATATTTACGGATAAGCTATGGATTGCTTTTCCGATTTTAAATCTGGGAAGGGTCTTTAGAAATGGCTCAAACATTTCATCATTTAGTAGAGCATGAAGACAGATTACTTCTGAGACTCTATGTAATTTGTTTGCACTTCTGATGTTAGTGGAAAATGATCAAAGTCTGCAATGTTTTCTAGGAAGTATCCTTATTCGAAATAGTGAACATTACCCTTTTTTATGGGACTCTGTCCTGAACTCAGGATGATCTTGTCCTGAACTCAGGATGATCTCATGGGAGCGTTTTGAAATGTCTTACTCAGTGAAAACATCCATACCATTTACAAAAGTTATAGAAATGACGTTGTACTTGAACACGGAAGTGTGAAACATATGCTTTAAGAAAAGCTAGTTATTCCTTTCAAACCCTTGGAAATCCTGGATTTTTTTTTGTGGGAGTAAATAAAGGGAGCTTGGCTGTAATTGAGTCCAGTGTATTCTTACGAAACTTACCAAAGTTGTCAGGAATCGTAGCAGCTGTTCCCACTCCTCAAGGCTAGAATTTGCATAAAAATCTTAGGATCCCGAAATCATTTTCCTTTGGAATTCTTTTCGTTACCTCGGGATGTCCCCTTTATTTGCAGGCAGCATCCACAGAAATTTTCTTGTCCTGGGTTTCAAGCGTGTCGTGACCTTAGAAATTGTTCCAGCCATTTCAAGGAAGTATTCAGCAGGTGTAAAGAGCACTCACAACCCTGGATTACCTTGAAATTTCGAGATCTCCAGCTTCAAACAAGGACTCAAATAATGAGAAAACGTCTTGATTTTATATTATTTTGTTTCAGGATAACTTTCTCTACGTTGTAATCTTCCCCAGGATTGAACTGCTTCCATTTCAGTACATCAAAATCCTCACACCCCATGTAATTCTCGTAGCGGTGCTAATCGGCTACTTATGTCTAGGAGCATGGATATTAATGCTTCTTGAAACTAAGACGGAACTTGCTGCTAGGTCGAAGAAACTCGTAATGTATGTCACTTTACTATTTTTTTCTGGATTTTTTCTTTATGAATCTACTTATGTTTTTTTTATAGTTTAACCAATTTGATGTCCAATTTCACTGCTGACAGTTGGCGGATACTGAACGAAGCACAACACGGTGGTCGATTAGTGAACGAACAAGACTGGGCAGCGGCATTTCGGTAGGTTTTCCCCTGGAAATTCTTTTTCTGAAATGTGTCCCACTCATTCCGGATGCATAAAATGATTGACCTTTGTATTGGGAACTGCACTCTACTCCGAGGATGCAGTAACACTCAGAAAAAGTAGCACTTCATTTTTTCTCTGGCACGTATCCTGGGTTGGGTGGAGTGGGGGGACGTGTAATTTGTGTGTTGGAGGCGTTGAGAGTAGTTGTGCACTACTAAAGTGCTATAGTTATAGGTGCATGTGTGTGCATGTCAGGGCAAAATTTGTTCGCAATCCATGGTTAATTCGATGAAGAGCGGCGGAATTCATTTGTATTTTTGCCCTTAGTGCTGCACGACGGGCAATGCACACTCTTGACGGCGCCCCCCTTATCCAGGAAACGAGGCTGCTGCGCTATCCGAGGTGCGCACGAGCTATAGCGGTAGCACATGTGTTCCTAACTGGTTCAGTTGTTCTGGCCTCAGCTCCAGGATTTTCTGACCAGCTGTCGTCGCTGTGAAAGTTGTTGGTTTCACCCGTATGGTGGATGTGCGGGCCGCTCGAGCCCGACTAAGATTGAGCGAGCCGCATGTATTAGTTCCATTTTGACGCCACCCGCGCGCCTACAAGCGCAGCAAATTTTGGCGCGGACTACTGGGCCACTGGGACATGTGAAGTGCGTAGGTTCCTGGATGTGCTCATTCTAACACCTGGACATGACCAAAAACCTCTCGAACAGGGCTGAGGTGGTTGGTGCTGCTGACGCTTCCAGAAACGTGCCAATCCGTGCACTCGCGCACATGCTACTCACTTTCCCCGCGGGAATATGATGTTTTATTGTCGCAAAGGGGAAAACAATCGCTGCATAGGCGCTCATCGAAAAAGATGCCGCAAAGATTAGAGAACGATTGAAGCACAAAAAAGACGACACATGAATCTGCCATGTGTGGGCTGTGGGCAAAGCCTTCTCCTTCCAGGGAATGGATGCTATCGGTGTCGGAGGTGGTCGACGATCGGCGACCGATTCGTCGAGAATTGAACCGACCCGACGATCTGGCGAATATGCACAACAAATGGACGTTTCCGACAGCGTTGCTGTACGTGCTCACCGTGCTCACCACATGTGGTTCGTTACGTGCTATTGATTTTACTTTACTGCATTTCGTTTTGAACTACTCTGCATATAAAAACCTTCATCAGAATTACTGCTCTGCCATTATGCTGTGTTTGGGTAGCGCCGCACGGGCGTGCAAACAACAAAACGAAATTCTGCCTTCTCTTATGGCGTTTGTAACCATTCGGGAAGGAGAAGAGAGGGATAGGAAGGATTCTAGGATAGGGGTTTTAAAATTAGATAGCAGTAAGGAATGAAGGCTTCCAGTGATGAATGACAGGAGTTTCTTGCGTGGATGATTCACGATTGTGTGCTTTTTACACGGGTCCAGCTTTTTGTGTTGTAAAGAATGATTATTATTTCGAGGAGAAAAGCGAAATTCGAAGAAGTTTCTGTTTTGAATCTGTCTACGTAATCCCTAGCTAGTCATTGATAAACCGAAAATATCCTTCATGATTTCCTCAACGTATTTTCTGGATTTTGCTCATGGGATTTACACTGAGGTTGCCTCTTCAACCCATCACCTTACTTGTCATGCAGCGACCGAAACAATCGACCATTTGCCAAATTCGTAGGCAGAAAATGGGGTTTAAACTAATTCTTGTTGGAGGAAGAATCTCTCCTTCCTATTCATTTCCTTCTTGTTCTCCTGTTTGAAGTGGAACATATGCACGCGAAGGATTTTCACCCCCAGCGTTCTTGTGATCTCCAGTGTTGAAATTATTATTCTAATTAATTTTTGTGTAGCTAATCAACAACTCTTTCTCAATATAGGATGACAAGGAATGGTGGGGTTAATTACTAGTGCTAGTGCTTGGACATTCGATTCGGGGTATTAGTATTTTCACCTTTTCCTTGATAACCAATTTTTCTCGCTTGCAAAAATGCTCAATGGATTAAGTTGATAAGTAAAACTTATCAGTTCAGAAATATGCGGGAAGAATCATGAGGGAACATCCCAAAGCAAGAGTTTTCCCTTTTCACTTCTTTTTCACTGAGTTTGCAACTTTTCTGCTACCAAAATAGCAGATTTTTGCTGCATTCTATTAATTTTACAAATCAAAAGACTCACAAGGTGTTGATTACGATGTCACAACATGTCCGAGAAGAATGCAATACACATAGAAGGTCTAAGGTCACATCGCCATTGGATTTGCATTCCTGGTTCTCTCCTCCGAAAAATATTCCTCCGAACTTTTTGAAATACATGCCGCAAAAGTGAGGGTCACCGAGACGCGAATAGGTGCACAATGTTGTTCTGCATCATGTAGTCCTCCGTATTTTGAGAAATGTTCGTTCTGAAAGGAGTTATACGAAAACCCCACAAATCCTGCGAATCCCGAGAAAATTTTCACATTTTACTGACGGGACTGTATGTACCGGTAATGAACAATACTAGGATCGAAATTCAGGCTACGGAGAAGTCTCAGTGGACACGGATGTCGGCAAAGTATTTGCTGTGGTGTTTGCACTTGTTGGTATTCCTCTTATGTTCATCACTGCTGCCGATATTGGGAAATTCCTCTCAGAAACATTGCTCAAATTTGTTAGCAATTGGAATAGGATGACACGGAAAGTTAAGGTACGTTTTACTCTAAACATTCTCTCTATTCAATGGGTAACTGTAGGGTAACATTTCAAACACAGAGTTGTGAGCCTTGTTGCTATTCTCAAGACAACCAGTAATAGTACTACTTTAATATCAGAAGGACATCGCAGTTTGATTTTTTAATGATAAAAAGCGGTCGAAAAAGTGTTTTCCTAGCTTAGTTCAAAGTACATACGTAATAGTCTCTAACTACTGTATCACAATTAACTAAAATAAACTACCTATAACTTATAACCATAACTTAACTAGTTAACTACAATAAAAAAGACAATGCAGGGCAAATCTTTCCACACTATTGGCCTAATGTATTTAAACACTATAAATTAAAGAATAACGCTGTACTTTTTCAGCAGTGGATTTACCGTAACCGGCACGGACGACGGAAGTCGATGCAGTCGTCCAACGGAAACACGGACACCCTGGATATTCTAGGTGTGGACGGTACCGAGGAGAAGTTGTGGTTTCCTATTGGTGAGTTCACTGCCGAGGCATTCTTCTTGCAAGTTTTCGTGATTCTTTTTGTTTGCCTGACAACTTAATTCTGTTACATTATTTGTCACTTTTTCATCGGTTTACATAAGTTTTTGATAGTCCCGAGCGGCGAAGATATCCACCTGGGTTTTCCGATCGGTGAGCATGTGAAACAGAACAGCGTTCCTTACTCGTCATCCACTCAATTTTCCTGCTTGCGAACTTTTTTTTGTACCGAGTTATTGCTGGAAGCTTCTCATGCCTCCATGAGCAGGGTCCATGGGATTCCTGACTCTCTCAGTGCGTAGCTCAGCTCACCCCTATGTGCCTTCAGCCCTGATTCTGGTTATCCTTTCCCTCTGGACGTTTGTGGAAAATCCTCTATCCGTCAAACCCTCTGTAGAGAAGTAGCAGTGTGTGCTTCATTCTAGCATTGTTGGTGTTGCTTACCAGGATTGGAAGTCCCTTACACGATGCATTGGGAAGGAAATATTACTCTATTTTAAATTATCTTCTTTAGGAGCCTACGTTGCATGCATTTGTTTATATTGCTCTATGGGATCAGCCATGTTTATAAATTGGGAACGGTGAGTGTTTCGGCTACTCTAGCCTATTTGCTAAGCTTTTTCTAAACACTTCTAATTGTAAGCTACGAGGGCATGAAAAATGTGCTAGCTTTTCTCATTGGGGGAAAACAAAGACGTGTACTAGTAACAACAGTAATGAATATCATTTCAGCACCTGGTCTTTCATTCATGCCTTTCACTTTGGTTTCAACTTGATCGTGACTGTTGGGTTGGGAGACATCGTCGTCAAAGACTACATATTTCTTTCGCTCATTGTCGCCTTTGTTATCGTCGGTTAGTGGTTACTGGATGTCTGGATGTGGCAAAATATGCCCACGGCATTACCGCCGGGCTGGATAACCACCCTCTGGCAGAGCTGTCTCCTTTACAGGTCTTTCCGTAGTAACTATGTGCGTTGATTTGGCCTCAACTCATCTTAAGGCCTACTTTACCCGAATCCACTACTTTGGTAGAGCAAAGAGGTGAGGTATTTCTTTCTGAACCCTTACGGTACCAATTATTTATTACTTGTTCCAGGTTTTTGGGTATGAGCGAAGAGTTGAAAGAGATCGTCGCGCTGCTAGGAGCAATGCGGCGGAAGAAAGGCGGAAAGGTATTTTACCTGGCTTCTTGAGGAAGCAATTAAATGTATATTTGTACAAATTTGAAGGTCACGTGGAATGACGTTCGGGATTTCCTGGACAATGAACTACGTGATCGACCGTTTGAGCCTCATGAGTTACTTATGAAATTACGGTTTATAGACGAGACGTCTTCAGGTGAGGAAAATTCACAGAATATAGGGTCAAAAATGTTATTGATGTCAGCGTCTTTAGCGGTAGAAATAATATAAAATGCCGCCCTTAATTGTAGGAGTCTCCTCCTTATCTCCTCAGCATAGTGATTTGCCTCTGCCAAAATCTAACCCCCAGCTCTATTTCTATGCATTTCGAGAAAGAAATTGTGCAAAAAATCTGTAGTCGAAAGTATTCGAGTTTAAATTCGCGCTCTGCATGGTTTTTGATGAGTGGCAGACATACATAGAATCGCATGACATTCTCTTGTGTCCCCCCGTGTTTTTGTAACTTCTCAACCTTGAGAGACGAAAAAAACTGCAAATGAGAAGAGAGCACGGGCCCGGGAGGACACACCCTTACGCATTTCGCAACAGGTCTAGCATTGAATTATAATATGTAATGTTAAATCGAATTCTGAATTTTATCCAGAGAAGTTACTGCGGGTTTTATATGTAGGATCAAAATGAACGTGAACGAATTCGCATAGGTCCCGAGAAGAGAAAGCGTCATGTGACATTGACAGGAGGACAAGAATGGCTCTATCTTTTTTCCCTTTCGCATGTTAGAAATTTCGGCCAGATTCATAATATGTTAATTTGTTCAATTTTCATGCGATCCAGAGTATGATGGATATATAATTGAGAAACAAAGAAATGTTTTTCCGCAAAATTTTTTGGGTCCATCTCAATTTTTCTTAACAGCAATTTTACTTGTACTTGTTGACTGTTTAGTTGTTTTATATTCACTATATTTCAAAGAGTGAGTGGAGAAGGATTTCAAGTAATTAAATTGTTAGACTGTATTAGACAGTGTTTGGCTTTATTCTTGGCCGAATGGTTACCGTAAGTAATAAAATCCACTTAAAAATAGGACCATGCCAGGAATCTTTAGGTGTAACAAATTAAGTCAATAAATAAATGATCGAAATCCAAGCCTGCACACGGATTTTTCGTGTGGATTTCTTCTACAGTGATCGACGATAGTTATCTACTTCTTCCTTTACCGGAACAACTGTGTGGGAATCTAACTGGAACAATTGACGTTTTCACACCTAATCAGAGCTAATCATACATATACAGAGAAATTTGGGACACTATCAAGATGTCAGATCTCTTGTCAATTTATGAAGAGTGCTTCCTTTTCAGACGCCAGAAAATCCCTGTTCTAGACATGCGCGAGAAGGCTTTAACGACAGCTTTGTAAATATTACTACAAAATGCATAAACTATGTACGTTATACTGTACTATATGCTACATACATATACTTTACAGGGATGTCTACAATTCGGCATAACTCGTTCCAATCCGATTTCTTCCGCGAGTCAGAGTACATACGTCGGGTGCAAGCGTTAAGACCGGAACAACCGGCTTACCTCTGATTTCCTCTGATCAGCTACTTTATAACTTGTTTCTTGTTTTAAACTGATGCAATATGAAATTTACTTGTCCACAAAACTATACTGCTAGTCAAATCCGTACGTAGCTAGCCATTTCATGTGGTTTTGGTCAGGGCCATCGTTTTTGTCATACCCGTGTACTCTCACTGAACTTGCGATCTTTGCGAACTTTCATTTGCGCGCGATTCTTTCAGCGTTTTCTTTTGCTCTAGGTGAACTTATTTTTTTTAAATTGAAATATACACATTTTTTATAGAATTTTATTTGGGTAGAAACTGATGATGTGCGTTTTATTTTTGTTTGTTCTACTATTTATTGTCACTATTGAGTGCAAGCACTCCAATTGATCCATATCCCATTTCTAGTCGTCTGGGAGTGTCATAAGCATTTTTTCTTTGCCATCCTTCTCTTAATCTTTCTCCTTGCTCTCCTCTCCGACTGTTTCTTCATCATTTCCTCGTTTTTTTTCATATGTGACCCATTTGCCATTTACATATTGTAAAGTTAGCTTATGAAGTACCTCTAGTTGGTCTTGTTCTTGCCAGCATTGAATCTCAGATTGTTTACTTTTATATGAAGATAATTTTGTCATTTGTGGTTTTAAGATCTTGGCAAAGACTTCCTTCTGCAGAGTTTGGGAGCAGTATCCAGGAAATTGATCACTTTCCTTGGAGTGATTCAGCTACATAAAATGTAGAGGCGTTGTTACCAGAAAGACTGATGTTGTCCACGAAATTCTCCGCACAGGGGACACGAACTTTTAAATCGGATTACAATGACCAAGTACATAAGAGAATGCGTGGGATCATTCTTCTTATAGATGTTGTTTTACGCTAACACTAACTCTGCTATCCACGAATTGAGTGGATCCACCGTGAACCTATTTAGCAACCCATATCCTATCCTGTCCTGCAACGCTGAAATGCACGGGTTAAGGGAGTGTGCTCTTTTTAAGGAGATTATATGTACGTATATTTGAAAACTGAAAAAATTCCGTAGTCTAGTTGATTTTTATCCTCATCCGTAGTACTACATCTAAAACTTTTTGATTTTAGTCCTGATGTTATATCCAGTTTTTATTTATTATGTTATAATGTGCGCTATAATTATGAATGCGGGCGAGTAACCCCCAGAAGAAAAAAAAGGGGGGGGGGGAGGGGTGAATCATAAAAAAAATAGAAGGCAGGGACCAGGGATCTGGAAATAAAAAGTAATGTTGTCTATAAATATATCGCCTACAAATACGTATAAACACTTTTATTTGCAAACATGCCCTCGAAAATTACTCTAACGACATCTCTATTCAGCTCCTCCCCCTCGCTCTCACGTTCGCCCAGAACTTGTTTGTACGCCTCCGTACTCTAAAGTGCATGGGCTGTTTATACCAAGGCTACCGTAGTCTCGAGCGCTAATGAAGGTACAGTACTTCTCGCCCTACTGTAAACACTCGTCTCAGTTTTCTTTTGTGCCTTAATCTTTATGTATTCTTTCCGCATCAAATTCAGGTTATAACACAGGCAATAAGGAACTGCTTAACTTCGACTTAGTCTACCATTACTATTATTACTTAATTACTTATAGGACAGAATACCAATGAATATTACGATGGTAAAGTTTTTTGTAAGCACTGATTAGTTTCTGTCAAATCTCTTAATTGGGCACATCAAAGAAGCAATCCAGTCTCCAATTTATTCATTCAGTCATCCATTCAATACATTTTTAGAGGGACTGATAAACAAGAAAAAAAAACAAAAAAAAGAAAAAGAAAAAAGGGGAAAAGACAGGACTTTTGTCTTTAATTGGCGTATTTCTAAATATGTGCGTGGTCCAATCCAAGGAAAAACAGGTCGTTCTCTTGCGATCCCGGGCGCGATGGAAGCTTAACTCTTAAAATGTTTCGGCGTACCCTAAATTATGGCGAACGTATTCATCGGGGTTTCCAGGTGGACCTGTACATAGGGTCCTTAGTGGATGTAGTTGAATAGTACTGTGCTATAAATGGAAAATAAATACCCTTTTTACGATTTGTGTGAATTATGCAGTCATCGGAACGTTTAGAACCATAGGCGGAGCACTTTTTCAGGCGAATTTTTGGGGAATTTCTTTTATTTTGGAGAGTATGAAAATGCTTACATGTTTCAACCATTTGAGTGCAAATATTTATGACATAATTATTGAGAAAATGTAGCACGAATGATCTAAACTAAAACCTCTAACTGTGAGGTTATTCCATGCTCACAAAACAATACTTTATCTTCCATGGAAAGAATATACATATTAAATTCAAAAAAAAAAAACAAACAGGAAAAATGAATGTGAACTCACTTAATGAGTGATATGTCGTCATTTAAATCCTTGGAAAGAGTCTTTTGGCGTTGTGAAGTGAACGTCTTTACTCAATTTGAGATGCGTAGGTTAAAACAGTAACGTAAGCACACTACAACACAGTAAACCTTGCGCTATCCAATCACGCTACTTAGAAGTGCTCCAGCAGCACCTAGAATACCGCCGCCGCCGTAAGAGTTCCCGTAATAGACTACTCCCTCGTCCCTTTCTGGATCTGGGTACGTCTCCCAGCTGCGGCGGAAGTAGGGTCGGTGGTAGACAGGTTGGTAGCTGTTGTAATTGTAGTAGTTGTAGTCGTAGCTGGGTTGGGTGTAGATCCCGTAATTGTACGGATAGACTGGTTGTCCTCGGAAGTATGACATGGTGAACGGTTGCCGATATTGGTAGCCATAGTAGTTATTATAACCATAGTAATTATTATAGCCGTAGTAGTTATTAGTATAGTCGTACCACTGACGTTTTATCCGAGGTGCTCTGGAAACATTCTGTTCTAAGAGGAAGTGAATGGGGTTAAAGCAGCAAGATCTGTAACATAATGTTAGAAAACTTACGCTGCAGCCACTGTAATGACGCCAGCCAAGAGCAAAAGGTTTGGGAGTAACCGCATTTCTGTCCAAATGTCTATCATCGGCGACTTTATACGTTCGCCACGTGATTGTTTTCGGTTCCTTGACCGACTTTTTGTCACGTCATTTTCAATTCGCTGATAGTTATGTTAACAAAGGGTTTCTTCAAACGATAAGCAACTTAGAAAAGAGAGTTGAGTTGAGTACAGTGCCCTCAAGGATTTCTATTCGTTACTAATTTAAGGGCTGAAGCAAGCACAAGGTTATCTGGCTTTGAAATAAACATCTATAATTCTCAGGAATAATATTGAAAACTTCGTTTTTTTTTCTAGAGAGTTCCTAAAAAATCCCTCTAAAGAATCTGAAAAATTCCCGTGGAAAAGAAAAAAAATCATCCAAAAAACAATTACTTACACCAAAAGTTGTAAACAATCTTCAACATGGAAGTGGGACAAATGGATCTTATTCGCTCTCAATGGTGTGTTGCGGCCTTCCGTTCCGCGCTAAAGCAGCTTGTTTGTTGGTGTAGTATTCCGCAATACAGGTACGATTTCCATTTGAATTCGTTCGCTCATTCACGAAGTTGTTCTTTTGCCTATGGCGGTGGTTGCAAAACAGCGATGTTACTCTGGTAAGAAATGTGGCTTACAATTTGTGACGCTGAGAACTGCAGGTTGAGCTCAAAATTAGTTCTAAAATAGGGAAGCACTTGTTCAATTTCCTGGATTTTCTGCAGCCTAGCAGCTATGTACAGCTGTTTGTTTCGCATATAATTTTGCAGGCACAAAAACTTACATTTTGTATGTGATCGAACGAAGTACTGCTTCATTAGGAAGACGCCTTTTGCTCCATCCAAGCTATCAATTCAGGGAAATTCTTTGCAAGAAAATTCGCAGTTGGAACCTATCGCGTTACCACTCCGTTCACCTATTCAGCTTGTCGTTCTACATAATTTACTACTTTATTCTACTCGACTGCTTTCACAGTCCGAACATACGTAAATAGAATACTTTATTAGTTCATTCGGACACTAATACAATACATAGTTTAAAATACATGGTCAAATATGTTCTTCATCAATATTGCCTCTTTCGATTTCACCGC
>KN726319.1:38178-48747 GCA_000816745.1 Ancylostoma duodenale
TTTCTTTCGTTTCTCCTCCTACTTTCATCTGTTTTGTTTTTTACCACCCCGTAATTGTACGGTCTCGCTAGAAATATGCACATAAACACCCCAAAATAAGCTTTTAAATCCCAGAGGTGAACCTTTTCCAGTAGCCAAACTGGTTTTTTTTTTGTAAATTGAGCGAGGATTAGCGATAGGGACGGGGAGTAGCTGTAGCAGGATGAAAAGGTCAATTCTAAGAAAAGATGAAGTGAAGGCACTTTTCAAGATAACATTTACTCACCTTTGCCTTGGCGATGACATGGCCTGCTGCGAGGGAGGCATGCAGTACATCTGGAAGACCCATTTGTCAGGATAACTAGCTGGCTGATACATGCAATTTCAAAAGCTAACCATATTTGGTGCCATCGATTGTGCCATCATACCATGTGGCATCAGAACTGGCATCATTTGACCATTCGAAGCTTCAATGAGGATTTTTGGATTTTTCACATATATTCAATGTCCCTACGTCTATTGATGTATATTTTTCAAAAATGAGAGGTGTCCCTCAATCCGATGAGCATGTCAACAAACCATTCATTTGCATTGGCATCATGAAAACCATTTGTTGTTGAGGTTCATAGATGCCATTAGACGACTTCGCTGCTCCCTCATAAGGCCTCGCTGCCCTCTGAACGTTGGGCGTACCTTGTGCTGATGGGATGTACTCACGCATTGTACAAACGTCTGACGCAAACGAGTCTGACGAATCTTCCTGGAATGTTGGAATTCCAAGAAAAATTATCCCACGTCAAAGAATAACCAAAAGTAAACAGTCACCGGGAGGTGGCGATACGCCCTTTCCACGGCACCGTATCGCGGTGCACTCTGCGATCGCTCTGTTGGTCGTGACGCTGCTCTCGCTGCCTACAAGTTACACAGTTACTAGTAAGGCCTCAAAGAAGAGGTTGGACAATTGTTACCAGGTTCTCTCTGTTGATGTAGTCGTAGCGGCCTGAATCCATGCCGTTTTGAGGATAACCATTTCCAGAGAAATTGGGAGGGTAGGGAGGTGGTTCTCTCTGGTATGGCTGCAAGCAGTAAGTAGTAAATTCTTATAGGAACGAGTAAACAAGGCAGAAAAAAAAACAGCTCAACGCCTTGCTTGTAGTATTTGCTTCCATTCCATATTGAAAGCAATTATTCTCACTGATATGACTACTAAATTAATGTTTTGCTACTGCAGGGATCCAGAGCAAGGATTTTGCATCCATGATATATTGAAGGAGACAAAATTACTGAGGAACGAAAGAAGTAACACTACTGCCAAGTATCGATTGAAAGAAATGAGAATGAGGAGAGTTTTATGCAATTTGGCCACGTCGTCTATTGATAGTTGGTGTGCCACGATTTGGAAACTTCTATTCTAAACTCGACAATAGTTGAGTGACCTTTTGGATAACCTGTTCTTCTCTCATTCCTCTCTAATCGCTGCACACTTTCTCGCATTCTTTTCCTCTCTGCTGTCTTCCCAACTATCGTTCATGGTGAAACGCACTATATTTATGTATAATTTACGTACTGTTACACGGATAAAATCAAGGTGAATCCATGATCATAAGGTTAATGCTTCACTCACCTTCTTTACGTTTTCCTTAAGAATATATTCCAAGATTTAGGTCTTTACTAACCGTTTCGTAATCCACAGGACCATAGACACCTCCTTTGATAGTGGCTGCGATTTGATGAGAGTTCATTTCAGCAGTGGCAAGCTCATGGGGCGATAGCACCTATACAGAATAATTTGCTACAGCTCCAGTAATTCAGAAGCTTCCCCACAAAACATACCTGATCAAAAACTTCATCCAAGAATCTATCCACATCATGATTGTTATTCGGCACGGGCATATTACGGATTCGTGACGCTACGGAGATCGTGGAGTAGACGCTGGGCACTTGATCGCATCTGCTGTTCAACATTCGCGAATCGCAGTCGCCTCCCTTTGTTGCTACGCTCGATCGCGATCGAACGGAGTCGAAATCCACACGAGGAATGCTCTTCATGGTGCCGTACTCGCGGCTGCGATCTTCAGCGTCGCTTCTGCCATAGCTCTGTGAGCTCGGTTCACGGTGATGTGATAGCTGTGATGCGATGCGGTCTTGTCGGGCCACTGAAAGACAGGGTTTCCTTAATTTTGGCCTAGCCGCTCTAACTAATAACTTACTGTCGTCGAATGCACGTGAGGGCTGACTTGGGGCCGGGTTAGCGACGCTCGTAGGTGGCATGAGCACCTGAGTCTGGACCAAGGGCTGGCCCATCTGGTTAGGGAACACAGGGAGACCCTGCGGAGCCATCATCACTGGGACATATTGGACCACCGGCTAAAACAACAACTAATTGGCTGAAAATGTTTAACAACAATTTGTACGCCTTACTATTGTCGTTTGAGCATAGTAGGGATTCGACACCATGGATTCCGGACGTTCATTTGTCCGCTCGTGGGAGTCGGCGGGTCTGGAATGGAACGATGTACTGTGTATTCACCCAAACTTAGAAAGATAGTTGAAAAATATATAGTATTACTTTAGTAACGGAATATACTATGTATCGTAGTAGAATGCTATTGTTTAGCATAGTGTAACAATAAAGTAGAACAAAGTAATTCCAGCAAATAAATCTGCGATTTCCTGGATGACAGGTGAAAAAACACTTCTTCCTTGATGCTCACCGATGATGCGGATGTGGCGGGCGGTAGGGTAATGGTTCAAATCGAGATGCCTGAAAGTTTTAACTCCTTTTTTCTCCTTGGATTTTTCGGGAAGCTCCAATGACGGGGAAAGCATACCGAGCTGCTGGGAATGGGCTGCCTTGGCAGTTCCGGTGGAGAATCCGCAGACCGTTCGGCACGAGGAACAGCGTGCGAAACGTGGGGTGAACGGGTTGCAGAATCTATACCAGCAAATTTTAGGTCATAGCATGATTATGTGTTCTATTCAAGGCACCTTTACATAGTATTACAACCACTAATATCAATATTCTTACCATTCAAAGACTTCGGCTTAACTGGTAGAGCGTAACAGTATTCGGCCTCTTCTTCACCCACATCACGATATGTTTGCCTGTACGATGGCGGCGATGCCGTCACATTTGTCACATGCAGCGATTCCTGGGATCTTCCGCGACGCGATTCACCTCGAGACATGCGACTATTTATCGCATCTGCTGACCTATCGCGATAGTGGGAATCGCGGCTGTCATTTGCTTGCCTCATGCGACGCTTGACAATAGGACTCCTTGAATAAAAGAGATAGAATCAAGTCATTTGTTGGTAATTAAACTGTAAGACTCACAAGACTTTGACCTGAGCTGCTTCAGTTGGTGTCTCGACTTTCTTTTTGTTAACTGGTGGTAGTGTGCGCTCGGATGAGTAATTGTGGAAGAATGATCTGGAAAAGCCAAATCGTGCATTGAAGTACGAGTAGGGAGGTATAGTGCTGCTTTTTTTTATGTCCATGGGTTACCTCAACTCCTAATCCTTACCTCTTGTTCTCCTCCTTGCCGAGCTCAATCTCGGAAATCACATCATGAAGAAAATGCGCTCCTGTCGGGCAGTAGAGCATTTTCTCCGTCTCCACCTCAACCGTCCAACCGCTTGGATTTCCTATCCCGCTGCAAAAATCAACTGAGATCAGTAGATAACGACGAAATTTGTTACTACAGACCGATGTCTCAGAACTCTATTCGCGAGTTCCTCGCTAGTAATCCACGGATGTGCCTCCATGACGTGAACATCACCTTCTTGTGTGGCCACTTCAACAGCTGCATTGTGGAAACCGTAAAGAGCACCCATCTCCAAACGGGATGCGGGTAGTAGTCGAGTTGCGTGCTTTAGTGGAAGTAGAGTTAGCAACATTCAGGATCCAGCAGAATTCAATTAGGTCAACTAATTCAATTGATAATCCAGGAACCGTCTCGAAAGAATGAATATGTGGAAAAAAAGAACCTATAACCCTTCCCATCTTCTGAGGGTCCATTGATCTCCCTTCTCAAACATTCAAAACATCGAATCATTCGAAATTGAATGAGATATACCTAGTACGTTATTTCGCCTTGGAAACAGCAGATTCAAAATTGTGCGGTTTTTAGAGTTCTTGCAAAAATTCTCAAACCGTCAAGTGTCAGACGAGTAGACTTTACCAGCTGAGCCATCTGGTAATGGTTTTTTACTCAAGGCACGAGGCAGATATCCTATTTTTCATTTTCCGTTCTATCACATTAGGTTCTTTATCCTCAGATTAGCAGGATTTTAGCGTAGATCCCAAATGCCCTCACAGTACTCTTTCTTTTACAACCACATAGAGTACTAACCTGGTTCTCGAACATGTTCATTCTCCTAGCTATGGTGTTCAACAGCTGAGTCTGCAGTGGTGCCTTCTGCTGACTAGCGAAACTTAAAAGCAAAATATCTGGATAAGAATAGCACGGATGAAGAAAGAACAAGTACCTAATTAACATAGGGAGGACAATTTCTGTAGGGGAAAACACCCCAACAGCTTGGAGCAGAAGGCGACAACAACGTGACGATGCCTCCTTGTCTGGATTCTTATACATTTGGTTGCATATTTGCACAAGGATTTCGTCTCGTTGGCACGGATTCGTCATGCCCTGGAGTATGGTGTATGAACAGAGTATCGCCAGGGTTGTAGATGAACGACAGTCAACTTTACCTGCTTAACAATGTAACGGGCCAAGTCATCCAGCTGATTTCGATTCAATGTGTGGTCGTTCATGTATTTGAGGATCAGCTTAAAAACCTCAATTGATAGTCGAAAATCGATGTCGTTTTCCTTGTGTAAGAACGGCGTCAAGATCGGTTCTCGTCTCGGCTCCAGAAGGTGTCCCTAAATGTAAAACCATTGGAAAAAATGCTCCTTTTTTGTTGTAAACCAAACGACATACCCTAAAATTCTCCTCAGCAAACTTCTCAATAGTCACAGGTTCAATGGTGTGTATTCTGCTCTTCAAGCTCATCGGAAGATAGTCCATTGTTACTTTCATATCCGGTGCTTTTGGCTTCGGTTCGTATAAGGATTTTCCGATCTCCTTGCTAACGTTGTTCTCCATGTCTAAGCAGCCAAGTAGTGCAGTAGGGCATTTCTGGAAAAAACACTAGAACTGACAGGAAAAGCATTGTATGTACTCCACTGTTCCTTTGGAGTAAGACAGGATTTGGGGGTGCAACAGCGGGATACCACAACTATCTTCATATTCTTCCCTTAAGATAGTCATTATCCAGACTAAGCCAATTCCTAGCTATTATAGCTATCGCTGAATTTCTCTGCAAATTGTCATGGTCTCCAAGAGTTACTAGTTGATTTCACTGTTTCAGATTTTTCATCCAATGTGTTTAATTTTTTTTCACAATTTTCCAATTCCTCCGCCTGGTTTGGACAAACTGCAAACGAAGAGAATTACCTTTTCAGGCACATCACTCAGAAGCGTTTCGTGGTAGGCATTCAGCCGACGATTTCTCTTTGTTTGAACGCTGATATTCTTGAACATTTGTTCACGCAACGCACAACACTCCTTCCTGGAAAAATCCTCCCTATGATCATTATTTTAGCAGCAGAGTAGTTTTTACAAAAATAACAAAATGTGAAGAAATTGTATCGATATCAGCCACAACCTCGCCTTCCATCCTCGAAGGCCAGCCTGCAGACGGATGATGGCCTGTCGCTTACGAAGGTATCCCTTGCGAGCTACGTACGCACGCATGGTTTTCTGGATAACATAAGCAGCCTCTCGCTGTGTCTTTTCCCGGAGCGTCTGGAGTCTATTGGCAAGACAATCACGCATGAACACGTAGTTGGCTCCTAGAAAATTTCCAAGTTAAGCTGAATTATGTGCAGAGTTCCCTATGCCCTTACCAATCCGATGGTCGTCGGCAAACTTCACACCTTGGCCATCCAGGATATCAACAATAATTTCCTTCTGTTTCTGACAGAGAGCGATATCAGATGGTAAAAGGCAGCGGTAACTAAAAAGAATGTTGAGAGTCCTGAGAAGACCATTCATGTGAAATAAATTGCTTACAATAAGAACAAACATATCAAAGTGGAAAATTAGGTTGTAGAAATCGTGCATCAAAACGTACTTCCTTGCAAATCGCTCAAAGGGTATCCGTACTGGGAATCCTGCTTGCCGAAAACGCAAGGTCTCTATGATTGAGAGTGCTTTTATTTGACGAACTAGTGACGGCTCATCGAGCCGTGCAGGAAGACGTTCGTTGTTGGAACGTACACATCGGACGAAATGTGATTGGCCACTGAAAAGTCAGGATATCTCCCAAAGTACGTAGGAATAACTACAGGGTGATCTACTTGGGATGAAGTTTTTCTCCATTTCATGCAGCTGTTAATTCCAGCTTAGAGTGGGCTTCAGGAAAAGCGTTCTGCATAATTTTGCAAATGAGTCCTGCATCCCGAAGAGATAATTAACAGGTGGGAGAAAAAAGAATGCTCTTAGATGTCAAAATTAAAACCTTTCGTGACAACCTCAGAAAACATTTTTCCTTTTCTTTCTTTTTTTCTGGAAGCTGGACTATGCACGACGCAGAAATTCCAAGGTGGAATACAAGAACGGCGAGCACTTACCCAAGAATTTTCTCAACCAACGCTGTTGAAGCCGTGTTGAACTGCTGAGCAGCGAAAACCACGTAGTCAGCACCCTCCTTCCCAGCAGCTATCGGCCGGAACAGCATGGAAATCACCTAAACACAATAAGAGCAATAAATTCAAGTCTTTGTGCGGTCACTGCCATACGTACCGGATTCTGACTCTCAGACAAAATCTTCACTACGCTTCCCGGTAGGGCACGTTTGTTCCGCTGAACAAATCCGTGCACAGTGTACCATGTGGATCCGAACGAGTGCCGGACCGACATTTGCAGGCGTTCCTTATTTTTCGCCTAATTTTCTGGTATCAGAAACGATTGCATCAAGGATGAACAACAGGTAAATATACCTTTCCGTACACATTTTTGTCCAAGTGGTTTAAATTGCAATGTCGAAGGTACGATTCATCGGAGGCCTGGAGTCATAATGATACCGTCTGGTGGACTGTAGAATAAATGGACTCCAGTAATACCTTGGGAAACTTGCACTCGTCATCAATGAGATAGAGCAGGCCATATGGTTTCTTGCAAAGAAGATCAAGGACTATCTCGTTATCCAGAGATTGGGGCACCTGAAGAAATATTATTTTGACAATCTTATGTGAAAACTTAGTTGGTTCCCAGTCAATTTTATTTTTTAAAGAATGAAAATCTACATAAAGAATGCGACCAGTTTAATTTTTTTCCTTTAATTTTATCGCTGATTAATTTGCCCAGATTGGCTATCCCGACTTTCCCGCGAACGATTCTTTCCCTTCCTCCAAATGCAATTCTGCGCCGGATGAGAGGGCAAGTACAGAACTGCCTAGAGTTGATCGCATCAGCGATTTTGGCTCGTGGCGTTGTCGCAGGATGATTATAGAATTAGTTCATTGTTCTTCATTGCAGAATTTATGACAAACATGAGTGATTCATGGAATTTGAATTCAAATAGATAACACTAATGTTCTAGGAGTGAATGAGTTTTCTGGAACCTTTCCTCTTTGTTGAGGAGTTTTGAGGGAGGTCCTAATATTTTCTTTTCATTTGTGAGCTTCAGACAAGGTTGGGAACATGTTCATCTTGGCTCATGTTTCTACAAATTTCCATTATCAAATTCCGATAAAATCACAGTTCAAATCAAACAGAAAGATTTGAATCAATCAATTCAAACTCTTCAATCGTCGTTTTAATGTCTTTTTTTTCTTTTCCGCCGTAGTGTGAGAAAGAAATGGAGATTTCAAGGTTTCATTTTCTTTCTCCTTCTTCTTCTCCTCTGATCTCATTAATTTCATGTAGAAGACAAGATGAATGAATAGAAAGTTATGAGCGAAGCAGGTATTTATGATACAGACTCTTCATGGATTTCTCTTTTCATCAATGCCTACAACGGGAATCCAGAGAATTTAAAAGCTGCCTGCATGTCAGGAAAGCTAGTCAGAGAATTGAGGCTCTTCAAGATTTTTTTGCACAGCAAGCTGGACAAAACTATGTACCTTCCAATCGAAGGTCAATCCTTCATCGGCGTAATCGGCAATTTCATCAAGGAACGTCTGTTTTACGAATGTGTTCTCCAACTTCTCGTTCACACTGTTGATGAGCAACTGCTCCAGGCCATTGTTGTTATAGCGCTAAAGAGGGGTACAAGTCTCAGTGAGAGATTTATTAATCCATATTATGCTCCTAAAATTACCTCAATGCCATAGCAGTCAACAACACTGATGACAGCGTTGTGATCCGAGCACTTCAGATGCAACGAGATTCGATTGAGGATCCAGCTGAAGACCACCTCATAGAGGCTCATGGCCAACGCATCTCGCGCATCGAGCGCTTGTCCCATGCTGTACGGTGTTTTGCTGACAGCCTCATCGGTCTTCTGGAAATGCACAACTTTCAGGAAGGCGACACCACGTTTTGCAATACATGAAGATATCGATGGTCAGGTGAAACTTACCGTAAATTTATGAGTGAAGCAGGGTGCGAAGGAGCACATGTCGACGTCGAGCAGGTAGGCTGCCCACTTCAGTTCGACATCGTTGCTTACTTCCACGTACTCGGTCTCATCTTCGGTGTTCTTAAGAGTGAAACTTGTAAGGATTTGTTCAATGAGTCCAGTACATGGCTGTTGTTTATTTGCCTATTTAGACATACCTATTATATTCGTCTTTTTTACACTTATTTTTATGTTTATATTTCTACACTATTCATCTTTATTATATTCATTTATTATATTCCCAGAATCATCACTCATCGAGGACCTCCTGTCTCTCAACCCTAGCAAGAAATTGGGAAATTTGAGCGCCTACAAAAAAATCCGTACCCGACGCTGTCTGAAATACATGTTTCCAAGGTGTAGAATAGTAGCGAGAGTCTTGTAGATGATCTGTCTCTGTTCCTCCGAGAATCCAACGATCTCTAGCGAAGCGTCGAGCCGGCCGAAGTATGCCGCGTCGTCCCGAACGTTCTCGCTGACCTTGCCCTGCAAATCACAGAACACGTTCGCGCACCTTACACACAGTGATAACTCAGTCATCAGTGATACTAACAAGTATGCGCACCTGTGTGAGATAGAAGAACTTCTGCTGGTCCCGGATTCCATAGCTGGTTTTGGTATCAGACGACATTCCGGCGCATAGTTCATAGAAAACGTTGAAGTTGCGCTCGCCAGGCTTTTGCGAAACCACACGGATCGTTTCGAGGGGTAAGGTGGTACGAAGGCTCAATCCCGAGAGAGCATTCCTGCAACAATATTTATGCTCCAAACCGGGTTGCACACGTATTTGGCAGAGATTCCTTACTTATGATAGAGGAAATCCATGCAGTAGCCGAATCGTGTAGCATCGTCGTTCTTGACTGTTTTTGCACAGCCAAAGCTATTGAATATTGTGGTTATGGCGTCAATCTAAAAATAGAAATTAAGAAATTCTGAAAAAAAAATCTCTGTCCATTTTAAAGGTACCAGCGCGATCGGCTAATTCTACAGAATCCAAGAAAATCAACCAGGCTAATAAAAAATCTACAGCACAAAAGGGATTTTTCCATTTTCATCATCAAACCTCGCTAACACCAGCTCTATAGAAACTAAGCTCGTATCCGGAGACGTTTTGTACTCTTCTCGCTCAGGTGACACAAATTCATAGCCGGATGCATCACTGGAATAATGGGTAATTTCTAATTCAAGGGTATGATTACCCATGGGCAGCGACTGCAACTGTAGACAACGTTACTTGCAGGCAAACATGTTAATGGGTTACAGATAAGGGCCCAGATGCATTATCGAGATTATCCACGGCAAACGTACTGACGCCTGGGTTAACCACGGGTAAATCCGTGCAGTACCAACACGTTTACCTTGGGTTTTCGCAATGATGCATGCGGCCTAAGGAGTAAATTTAGTTAAGTTAACACTTTAGCTATGTGTAATCTCAGTGATGCATCCGACTGAGGGAGATTATGCATGCTACCCATCCTCCCACCTTAAAAACGGCCTGAAACTCCTAAAATCATTGGTACAATAGGTGAGTCTTTTGGAGCTACAAGCTCTAATTGTTTATTTTATAGTCTCACAATACATACCTCCCAATACATTTTTGGTACTGGCTGGTAAATCTTCAACTACTATGTACACACCTAAAATCTGTGTGTATTCAATATCCAAATATAGAAATTTTGCTTACGTGTTTCACAGTGACTTTGCTGTTCCGCGACGATGCCAAGTACTTCATCACCTGGTAGGCATTGAAAGACTTTCCCGAGCTGGATTCTCCGCTGAAATTTTAGGATCAGACGAGTTCCCATGCTTCCGCCTGCACATTACCATGTGGCTGTTGTGCACGTGCGAGATACGCGCCGTAATTCATCATTCCCAGCATAAAGAGAGAAATGGCGGGTGCGCGAAAACCTGGTAACCCCATTAACAAACTTTGTAACCTAATGGGTTTTTGCTTTCTCGC